>JARQOC010000005.1:150678311-150698289 GCA_033576535.1 Allobates femoralis
GTAACTGGATGTCTGGGGGGAAATTAAAATTTTTGTAGAACAATTGACACCTACCTAACTCTTAACACAACGGTCGTCTTATTTGACAGGTGGACTGCTGCTCACATAAATGAAAGCTAACTTTGGCATATAGATTTAAAAAACATACTTCAAAAAGGTTTACTTCACACGGTGGATATCGTTAACAATATCCTTTTAGAACGTTCACGTGCCCAGTGATCTTTCAAAACAATGTTAGTGCGTTGTCCACGCAAGGATATCCTGAACGATATCTTTTGAACAATCACCTAATTCGTGATGTTTTCAAGGATATCGTTCAGGATATTCTTGCATGTGAAGCGACCTTTTAAGAGTTCTCATTGAAATTAAAATTTGGTTTAAAATTTGGGAACCCTTGTTTTTTGGGAAAAAACATTTTTTTTACCTGCAGATTTAGGGTTATTCTACAGGAAAGCAGTGTTACAATGCTGTTACAAGACTACTTTTCACATCAAGCGGTTTTTACCTTTTAACCCGGCAGATCAGGCAACTTAACTTTTGAGCTTTAGGTTTGCCTGATCTGTTTTTTTTGTTTAACTGAACCCGCCAAAATTACAGAAAGTCTGCTTTCCCTGTCTAATGGTTTTCCCCGGTAGGATTTTCCCGGACATGTGCAGAACTTGCATTTTTGCCGTGAAACTGGCCAACCCGGAAATTGGGTGCTAGCTGTGTTTAGTAGTGCGCGTATTTGCCGGGCCGTGGCAAATGCAGTGCCACACGTGTCTGCAAGTTCTATGGGAAAATTTGCATTAGACAAAACGCACACTTGCTGCAATTTTGCAGTATGCTGTTTTTGAAAAAATACTGGAATTTTCAGATTTGCAAAACCGCAGATGTGAAAGCACTTTTAAATTGATAGGGCAGCTATTTGGAAAAAAAACCCTATTTAAAACCCCGGCAGACACTTTTTTTTTCATTCAGGCATGTTTTGATTTTATGGATGATTCCCGTCCCACTCACCAGCCACCACTCACTATACAATGAGCAACATTTGATAGCTTGCTTTGCGAAGATGCCCTGCAGAATGAACTGTCAATCAAAGGGCTGGGGCGTGGCTTTCTGCTGTTGTCTTTGGAATGTAAGTGGTGTTTATGGCGGTAACTGTAATCACTGTGTACAAGCCCCCACAACTGAAACCTAGAAAATCAAATACCGGAAGTTGTTTTCTCCAAGAAAATTTCAGTAACACATTTTCGAGCATTGTACGGTTATTTACCAGTAGATTAACCTCCACATCTGAGGTAAATAGCATATTTTGAGTTGACACAAGGTTTTCCCTATAAGGGGGGCCCCTTTTAAAACTAATTATACTAACCTGGTTTAAAAGGGTTATAACGTGCTTTATTTGTATTATCATTTGGAGTCATAAAAGATTTTATGTAGTAGTTTTTTTTTATAGCGACTATGAAAAAAAATTAAGTTTGAACAAACAGCAGAGTTTGAAGAATATCTAAAATTTAAAAGGGGGCTCTGGGGAGAGAAAAAATTTTTTTTGTTGGTCCCTGTCCTACATGATGAAGAAGATGTACACTACAGTTCTAGGATCATAGATTGCTTATAAATCAATAAAATCATATCTGCTCCTCAGCACTCACCCTCACTCAGGGGACAATAGGTGAGAGAAAGATTCAGCCTCCATGCTGCAGCAGGAGCATTTGTGTGGTGGGGGTGTGTCAGTTCCCTTTAAGAAATCCGGGGCCGGGGGGAGGAGTTAGTCAGTCCCAGAAGTGAGTCAGTCTGCAGTGAGAGGGAAGACCCAAGGGAGTGGAGGAGTGGTCGCTGGGAGAGATCCGGCCCGGGACCAGGGACCACTGACCACTGTGCACACCCTAGGGAAAGGGTTGGAGGCAAGTGGAGAAAGAAGGGAACTAAGAAAAGGGAAACCCGGTTACTGCAGCCCTTTAGTACACCCGTACACCCGGGGTCCAACGCTTTCCAGCAATAATGCAAAAGCCCGTAAGACTTAGGAGGAGTTCAGCCCTGAGGGAACAAAGTAAGGGTACCTTTAATGCTCAATTTTTGGTGGTGATAGGAGGAAATCTAACGTGCGCTGCACGTTTTTCATGGTTGCCTGAGATCGCCAATGGGGCTTTTACACGCCCATTTTGCCCTCAACCTAAGGCGACGTGTCGTCCCGGAAGTCGCCACACCAACAGCAGGGAAAAAAATCGGTAAATCCTGTCGCCGCTTTACACGCCGCAATCCCCAAAGGAATGTGGGCGTTTTATGTCCAGCGCGGCAAAAACAAGGCGTGCCAAATTGTTTTACACTGCGCCCCAAACACGCTCATTGGGGCAACGCAATCGAGTATGATTGGCCAGCCTGAGCTGGAAGGTGGTAATACGTGACGCCATTGTTCAGAGTTTGGAAGAATACACGCTCGTGTCGTTGAAAGTGGCTCTGCGACACACTTTCGAGCCGCTCAAGCGTCACACAGGAGCGGTTTTTTTAGCAGGACAGTGGCTTACACTACACAATGGTATGAATTTGGTTTCGTCTGTAGCTGATGTTGGGAACATACACACCACACTATGCCCATATGTGCCTACATGGTCCTGCCATGGCACAACTGCCATGGCACAACTGAACTATGTTTGTGTATACATGTTTGTGTGTTAACGGACTGTACCTACATACCCCACAAAAACCATTGCTTGCCCAATGGATATGTGCACCAGTTGGGCCATACACTGGGGCCCAAAGGGTGACCCTGTGTCTGTTTTTACCACACAATGTTTAACGGAACCATTAATACCATTTTAGGGTCACATACCACTATTTCACAGCTAAAGCTATGTGAAAATGCCCCCGTATCCCAAAGCAACAACACACCCCCAGGTTGTTGTTTTGGGGTCCAATTATTTTTAGTTTATATTTTTTGTGCACAAAAAAAAAAATACAACAACCCACAAATAACATAAACCAGAAGTGTTGACATCACCAAACAAATGTAACATGATGAGAAATAATGTCAAATAAAAATGTAAAGGAAAAAAACAAAAATACTAACTAACTAACTAAAATGTAACACCAAAAAACCAATCCAAAATCCTCAGGTGCAGCCACCTGGTGACTCCACGCTCCTCATCATGTTGCTGCCTCACGCACCAGCCACCCTACACTGCTGGTGCTGCCAGCCCACTGCCCAGGGCCATTAAAGTAGGAGCAGTATGCGTCTCTATGTTCCTGGCATCCTGCTGAGTCCGACCCTGGCTCGGGCTGGAGTGGGCCACACCTGGTCGGTTAGCAAAGCCACTCCCCGGGACGGACCTCCCCTGTTGTGGGGTCCACTGAATCCACATGCTTGCCGGCGTGTATGATGACTGATCCCTACGCCGCAGAAAGTTACAGCACACAGCAGGCCAGCACACCACATCAAAATTTCCAGTTTCATATGCAGACGTGTATGAAAAACCCGGAATGTATTGGCCATGATCCCGAACGCCCTTTTCAACCCCCCGGGGGCCCGGGGGGTAACGGTAATTTTAAAATTTCATGCTCGAAGTAAGGGTCCTGTGGGGATTTGGCCAATGTAGGTGTGCCTGAAGTGGGAAGGCTTCATCCCCCACAAAACGCAAAGTTGAGATGATGGGTTTGTTCATCATTTGAGGGCAAGTTCAGCCCACCTGCCCTTAGGTCTTGGGCAAGGAGCAGTGTGCAAACACACCCCCATCTGGATACGCCGTTCATTCCAACGTCCACTTTAGAGGAACTCATTTTTCGCATCCCCAGGCCATGAGGACCACACTACAATATCCTTTGTAATTGTAATAAAAAGACCCCAAGTTTGGGGGTTTGTTTAATCCTCACGTGTACCATCCAGTGCACCGCCGCAGTTTGGAAATTGCCGCGGTCCTCAAAACCCTCTGGCAACATATCCATTCGCAGGTGTTGTGGGAAACTGCATAAAAGATGGCGCATACTACTCCAGATGGCCTCACACGTCTGGGGGATCAAGTGGTTTGCAGGAACAGTGATACACATGAAGTGTATTGCAGGTCGATCTTTGACCGACCGAGCCGGAAAACGCAAAGTTACAGCCAAACGCTCCTCGGTGGACAGCTCGACGCATACAGTGTCCTGTGGGTGTCAGTGGCTTTATGCGTTCCAACAGGAATGTGAACGAGTCCTTGGACATAGGGAAAACGTAGTTCCTGAATCATGTGGACTACGATCCTCCAGCTCACGCACCAGCTGATGTGGCTCCAGGGGGCCCCGTGGTGAAGCCAATCCCGAGCCCGCACAGCCATGGTCTGTGACCCGCAACCTCTCATATTTTCCTTCAGCCCCCAATTGCTCTTCCACCAAGGCAAGAGCCACGATAGCATCTCCATCAGGGTCGAACATCACTCACATACCAACCCCTGCAAAAGTGAGAAAAAGAGACATACTACAAGAACGCTCATCACAATCATCTACACACACCACATCCTTCCCTATACATCTCCTGCCCACTTTACCCACAGCATACCCAAGTGTGAACACAGCCCCACACATACATATAGACCACAATCAAGCCCAAACACAACTTGCAGTGTCTGAAACCACACCGGTCACTTTCACCCCTGGCCCTCCTGTAGTACATCCCCCTTGTCAAATGCAACACATTATGGGCTAAGCCCATATACGTGGCCATAATGTTGATGTGTCACCACAAGGCATGGCCAAAGACATAGGTCAAATTAATTAAATCATGTTTTTTTAAAAATCTATACAATTACATTACCATGTACCCCAGCCTTTGTGTCTTTGCTCAAAAATCATCCACGAAGCAGACTATTGAATACTCTTTATGTCCAAGGGGACATCCCTGATGGTTTGAACGCATGATCTTTGGGCAGACATTCGGAAAAACCCACCGCCCACTCCACATTTGAGTTTGGCCTTAAACGTCCCATTGTGTGTGGTCAACACAGTAAATATGTGTCCTCAATTCTGATGATCCCGCAACACAAGACAACACACATCCTTCAACATGATCCTTTTTGGGGAAAGGCAAAATGGCTTTCATGAGGATAGGGGTTTGGTTGTCAAACACTCATGCATCCATTTGCCAGGAAACAATAGTAAATATGCTAAAAAAAATTCACAATTTAAATTTAAAACCCCCCACTTGGGTGTGAGCTACACTACACAATAGCGACCCCATGGTAGGTGTTGTAAACGCAACACAGCCATATACAGTTCATGTTTGCACATCAGTATTATACTTAATTGATTGGGCAGCAAGCGTGCCAAAACCTCGTCTTGAGCGTTTTTATATGGTAACCAATCAAACCAGGGGTCTTGTAATCGACGTAGCTGCCTGGGCGTAACGCAGGTGTGCAATGATTTGCGCCATTGCGCTTTTTTGATTGGTCAGGTAAGTTTAAATAAGTACGGCTGGGGCGCCACCACTGCTCCAAAATGAATTTTGCATTGAGCTATAGTGTCTCTCACAAGATCTCTGTTGGACAGACAGTAAGCAGGGGCACATGCTATTGGGCCTCCTGGACTTATTTTGTTTTGATGCAGAAACCCCTATGGTGGCTGTTGTTTGTGCCCATATGTACGCTTCATGTAGTTTTCTGTGAAGTGTATTTAGGACCTGTAGCATCATAAATACACTCCTTGTCCTGTCGACACATAATTTTGTGTGATCCTTGGCCGGACAATGTGTTTCCTACAGCACTATGTTTATTCCTAAATATTGTGTGTATTGTTTATTATGTGTTTAAATGTAGTTAGTAAGCCCATGTGTGCCATTTTTAATGAAGACTTGACCTATTTCCCTGCAGGGGGCCCCCCAAAAAACATATAGCCCAGGAATGTCCTGCATGCCCCATGTATGGACCATGTTAAAGGGCCCAAAATAATGATTTGGCATAGCCAAGCTGACTACCAAACACATGTAATAGTATTGCTGGACATGGGCTGGACACACCGGTAGGGTGTCACTGTGATGGCCATGTCTTTGTTTGCATGACACAATTATATGTTTTTTTTTTTCAGTGCTGTTATACGATTTGTGACCCCAGCTCCTCACCAAAGAAACCGGGAAAACACGAATGCCTGGGGGCGGGTGTCGCTGCCTGCATATCATGACCGCGCGGAGCTTCAGGCTGCTGGTGGAGGGCAACGGCTAAAACCCATAAGAACTGGACAGTGGCCCTGGTTGCGGATATGATCAAGTGCCTGCACACTTGTGTTCACAAGACCCCAAAAAGTAGCTTGAGGCTCGGTCCGGGGCTGGAGCTGAGGAGGTCGATAGGCTACGTCTGTGGTACTATGACCTCACCTCCACCCTGGGCCAGGAGGGGCCGGGGAACACGGTGCAGCAGGGCCCCCCCGCAACCAGCTGTGGCCGCAGCCCAAGACCCTGCCCCGTAGCAGGAGGGGGTTAATTGTGTTTGTGTGATCTATCTACCCAGCTTGTTCTTTGCAACTGATGTGTGGTTTGCAGCACATGTGGTAGTCACCTTTGTGCTTTCCTTCACAAATCATGTTCCTGTTCTTTTCTATCTGTTTTTTGGTCTCTGTTATCACAGATTGTGTTGTGTTATTGTTTGCACTTTACATATACATGTAGACCCTCAGGTGAGTATACTGCCATGGTCTACTTCTTTGGTATTTTGTTTCCTAAACTTGGTCCTGTGGCTTTTGGTGTTAGCCTTGTGAGATTGCCTCTATGTTGTCTTGGGTGTTTGGTTATGGTATTTAGCTTAAATTACATAGCAACATGTGGCTGTTTTTTTTCTTTTTGTTTATTTTTCAGGCCCTTGGGAGCCTGGCTCCAGTAATGAGGACCCAGCAGCTGTTGAGGCTCTCCCATCAACATCTGTGGGAGAGCCAGTGCCTGAGCCCAGTGGTGGGGGGCCGAGCCCAGGTCACAAGCTCTGAATCCAGCGTAGAAGACCACCTGCCACCCACCAAACACGGAGCTAGGTACCTGGGCGAAACGGGTCCTCATCGATCGAGAGAGAACCCCCGGCTCTGGGATTGGGTACATCACCAGCAAGATGCTGGATCACATGGAGGCTGAACAGCGTGACATCGCTGAGCGGGCCATCTTTCGTGTCCTGGAGGCGGGTGTTGATGGGTCCCAGTGATGGGGGGTTGTGGACATTCCCCCAGAAGACAACCCCAGGGTCCACTGCGCCCGCAAGAGGCGCAAAATCGTGATACTCCACCTTCCCCCAGAAGACAGCCCAGCAGAGATGGGCCTCACAAGGCCGCTGGGTTATGAGGAGGAGGGGGAGGCCCCATTGTCTGAGCCAGCAGAGGAGGAGGAAGAAAGTACTACTACCAATGCACAAGCTTGGCGACACAGACACATGTTGATGGGCAGGTGTGCCCCATTTTTTTTTTTTGCTGGAGTCCCGGGTGGGGAGGGACTGGCTGGGCCCTCCGGGGCTGGGGCTGCTGGAGTCCCGGGTGGGGAGGGACTGGCTGGCCCTCCGGGGAAGGTGGTGTGGGTGTCCCGGGTGCCGTTGGGGACTGTGGAGCGTCCCCAGACACGGAGTCCTCATCATCTGTAATATCAAACATGATAACAGAGCAATTTAAGAAAAGGCACACAACATAGGGAAAACACCTTGTGTGTGTGTATGAATGTCATGACGGCATGAATGGTACGGTAAAAGGTTATGATCGGCGCCTACCCTATGGAGAGAGCCCACTCTGGTTTGGGACATGAGTCCAACAACCAGTGCCCACATATTTAGAAATGTTAGATAACCCTTGTCTTAGCATGGTAGGTATTTGAATCTTGAATACAAGAGCAGCCAGTAAGCATCAGGTGTTCACACCATGGGGGCCAACACATAGCGTTGAGATTGTATTCAGTGTTCTGTATGTGATCATTATGTACAAAAATTGTATGTATCACAGGTCACACATATGTGCTGCAAGGTGCCATGTGAGTGTGGAACATCGCATTAATATGTTGTTGTCACATTTGCAGTCAGGACACAAACTATTTTTTGCCACCACACAGATCAAGGACCACTATAGCCATCACCATTTGGATGACAAATGAGTGTTTCATACACCTTCATGTTGCAGTGTAACCAACATGCAGATACACATTGGTGACGCTCCACATGGTGGCTTGGCCACATTATGTGGCATGGCACAATACCACATGATGTTTGGTGTAGTGTTTGGAGTATTTAGCTTTAAATGTGTGTGTTTGGCATTGCCACATACTCACCACACAGCCTGGCAATCCTGGCACGAAGATCCACAATGCGCCCTGTGACTTGTGCTTCAGGTCTGCGATCTTCTTCTGGATCTGCTTGCAGGTCCTCTCCACCCCCAGTTTGTGGAGCAGAGCCCACTGGATCCCTCTGAGTGTGCTGCTAAATTGCGCAGCTGTGGGTGTCGGTGACGCTGCTCACACCAGTAATCATGGCGGTCACAGAAGTCTATGAGGAACATTAGCTCCGCCAGACCCCATGTGGCAGCGCGCTGTGCGGCGGCCATGACTGTTCTCCTATGTGCAGGGAGGGGCAGGCACCTGGCATGCAGGGAGTAACCAAAAACAAACGTCATGCGTCACCACGCACACTGGTGCCACCAAACAAATTGAGGACGCTAACAAGGTAGCCGTCTGCGGAGCGGGAGTAGCGTAATATAGCCATCAGCGTCACCAAATTCACAAACGATTGCAGTGCGTTTTCCCATGGCACCCATGTGCGATGTGTAGGTCAGCATCTGCACTGTCATGTGTGGCAGTATGGTGGACACAGTGAAACTTCAAATACAGCGCCCAGCATAGCTTGCACTATTGAATGCGCGCGTAATTGGACTGATTGTAGTGGGATGGTTGTGTAGGTGAAGATGTGTGTGGTGCTGAAGTGACAGCTCTTCAAATATGGTGCCCTGTGAAGAGACAGCCAATGGAAACACAGTAGACCACCACCAATCATTGTTGGACGGGGCACGGACTCCAGCCGCTGTGGCACACCTACGGGAAATCAATAGGGACGTAGATTCCATCACTATCGCCCGTTCAGACGCCAAAAACCAAGAATGTCGCCTTCATGATTGCCTCTGATTTTGGAGCAGTGCTGTGATATCGGAACCAGGTGACAAACTTTTTTATCGCTGCAAAAATCCCCAATTACACGCCGCAACTGCGAGGCAATTTGACGGCGATGGTGCCGAGGTGACAATATCGCCGGTCAGATTTCCTCGCTGCAGTTGTGGTGTTGTAAAGGTACCCTAAGGACGCTAAATGATCAAGTATAGGACCAGGGGCCATAGTAGGAACAGCGACCCGCAGAAGGACCTCTTTGCCAGTTTAGGACAAAGCCCAGAGAGGGAGAAGAAACGGTGGGTTCAGGCTCAGGCAGGACTTACCCCACACCACAGAGCACAAAGACAGAGGAGGGCTCGTAACTTTCTAAGGTGGAAGTCCCAAGTTGCAACGGGGACCTGGCTATTACTCTGGATTGTACCTGTATCCTGTCACCAGTAAAAGGTACCGAAACAACAATCTCTGTGTGTCTGTGTTCCTGTCTAACCGACGCAATTCACCACCTTGTCTGCAAAGATGCAACTACTACTCCCCTCATCCATCCCCGCTGCCCTGAGGTAAAGCTCCACCTGTGGGGAGCTGCACCACACTCTGCTGCACCCACCATCACCTCAGCGGCTGGCTGCAGCGCTGGTATAAAACCCGTTACCAGGTACCATAGGTGGTGTTTCGTTACCAATTCCCTTATCCCCCACCATTCCCCGCCATTGAGGGTCCAGGAAACGGGACCAGGGATCGACCAGCCGTGATTCCCCATCAAAGCCGCCATCAGCCCCGGTACCCGAGTACCCCATCTCCTGTAAAAACCGCCTCAGGGGCATGGCCTCCTGGGCTCTAAGATCATCCTACATCCCAGCCCCTCATACTTTTTGCTAGTTTAATGAACAGGAGCGTGGGGGGTTGTGGCCCATGCTCTCACTATATGCCTGCTGTATGTATTGCACAACTCTCCTGAGCGAGTGACAGTGTGTATGTTTGTGCAGCTGTCACTTTTTAGCTCAGGAAAGTAGAGCAATACATACAGCAGGCATATAGAATGTGGGCTGGCATTTTAGTGTGAGCATCAGAGCTGGTAGCCATACCCCTGTTCATTGTATGAGGGGGCTAGAATGTAGAATGAGCATGTAGCCCCCCGGCGGCCATGCCCCCACCACACACCCTCGTTCTCTGCACCAGCATGTAATAGACATCTCAGCTTCATCATGTAGGAGGGTGGGACAGTACAAAAAATCCCTCCTCGGAGTTCCCCTTTAAACTTGAATACTTCTATAACAGACAATAAAAACAGAAAATGTATAAGGCAAATTAAAAAATCATCTTTTTCTCCAATTATATCTCATATTGCAATTAAAACTGCGAATTTATAAATAACTCTGTCTCAGAAGATGAGCCATGTCCTCCATTGTCCTATGTCTGGCTGTAGGGCTTCTTCACATGTCAGTATTTGCTCAATATTTTGCATCAGTGTGTGTATGCCAAAACCAAGAATGGAACTTACAAAGACAAACTATGATTTAAATCAGGGGTCTCAAACTCGGTTAGGTTGGTGGGCTGCACATAGAAAAACATTTATAGCGGGGGCCGCATCCCGTGTAGGACTAATTGATATTTTTAGTAATACCAGAATTTTTTTTCTCCATGTAGTAAAGTACAAATCCTGAAACCCCTTCTTGTAGTAATGTCCCCATCCTGTAGTTATGTCCTTTTCTACTCATGTCCCCCATCCTGATCCCCTTTTGTAGTGATGTTCCCCATCCTGATCCCTTTTTCTAGTGATGTCCCCCATCCTGATTCCCTTTTCTACTGATGTTCCTCATCCTGATCCCCTTTTCTACTGATGTATCCCATCCTGATCCCTTTTTCTAGTGATGTTCCCCATCCTGATCCCTTTTTCTAGTGATGTCCCCATCCTGATCCCCTTTTCTAGTGATGTCCCCATACTGATCTCCTTTTCTAGTGATGTCACCCATCCTGATCCCCTTTTCTAGTGATGTCCCTATCCTGATCCCCTTTTTAGTGATGTCCCCCCATCCCGATCCCCTTTAGTAGTGATGTCCCTCATCCCGATTCCCTTTTTTTTTGTTTTTGTGATGTCCCATTCCTGATCCCTTTCTAGTGATTTCCCCATTCTGGTCCCCTTTTGTACCGATGTCCCCATCCAGATCCCCTTTTCTAGGTATGTCCCCATCCTGATCTACTTTTATATTGATGTCACCCATCCTGTTTTACCTTCTTTTTACACACTCACAAACACACTCATTCACACTCAACACACACAAACCCCACACACATATTCTCTCACACACACACTCTCACACATCCACACATCTTCATACACACACTGTCATACACACACTGAAATTCACACCACCTCACCACACTTTCTTATACAACATCCTCACTCACATACTCACACCCCCACACACACCATCTCACACTTTTCTCACTTTAATGGGGCATCGCTCCAGTGCAAGGGGCCGGGGGTGGTCCCCGCTTTGCTGACTTCCGGCCTCCGCTGTGCTCTGACTTCCTCCAGCCGCCGCTCAGACAAAGCTCTGTTGCTCAGCAAGAACAATGCAATCTGCCAGCCAGAGGCTCACATGTGACGTCATATTCCGCCATCAGCTGTGGGCCTATCATTGGCTGGCAGCTTGCATTGATCTTGCTGAGTGGCAGAGCTTGTTAGTGCCACGGACAGAAGTCATCACACAGCGGGACTGTAGCGGCCCCCTGCACTGGGGCGATGCATCATTAAGTTGTCCAAGGGGCCGCGGGCCGCATAGTGAAGCCCCAGGGGCCGTATGCGGCCCTCGAGCCGTGTGTTTGAGACCCCTGATTTAAATATTGACACCTGGTCTGTGTTTTGGTGACACTGCTGGGTTTGTCATGCAAATACTGATGAAATACTGATCAAAAATACTGATGTGTGAATAAAGCCTAAGACACTTTGCTGAAGATGAAGCCTCTCACCTGTGACCTGTGTACTTGGAATAAGGCTACGTTCACACACAGCGTAATTGCTGCATTTTGTGAGGTCCTTTTTTGGTGCAAAACTGCAAAAAGAACGCATCCTCTCAGAGCACAGCATTGTGTGTGTGATCACTGCTGCGCTTTTCTTCCTGTGCTTACTCACCTCGCTGTGCCCCTCTGTGACTGCCGGTGATCTCCTCATCCCAGCTGGGCTACAGTGAGAGTGGGCTCTTAGAACCCCGCAGCACCATGTGACCAGGTGACATCGCCCGGTCACATGGTGCTGTTTAAGGTCCTGCACAAGGTCCTACGGTGCCGGTATGAAGAGACATCTCCGGGGAACACGGTGAGGTGAGTAAAAAAGTGCGGGAGGAAAAGCACAAGCAATTGACATGGTCATTCTTTTTGCGGATTGCTTTGCAGATTTGGGGCAAAACAGCAGCTTTTTAGACAACATGAAAAATCATATATTTGTTTTAAAATAAAGTAAATTTACTTTAATAAAGTAAATTTGATTGAATAAATGTACACTTATAGGGTTCTATAGGTTATATTGAACTAACTTTAATCTCAAATATGTGGCCCATTTCTGGGACATTTTGATATAGTACACATATAACTGCTGGGGGCGTTCTTGAACTGTAATACAATGTTGTCTTGTGCTTTATACCGAAGCCCGGTTCACTAACACATTTGTTTTTTTGTTTTAAAATTTTTCCCATGCGCACTAGTGCCAAGTATGGTTGACTGTTCTTTGCGGCTGAGCTTAGTTTATTTGGAATTGGGGATGAGATAATGTAATAATAAGAATTTTTCCTGCTTAGTGATTGAGGAGGTGAGTTGTGTGTAAATAATAGAAATATACAATAATGCTCTCTATAGTGAGATTTATAACATTTTTACAAATGCAAAATCAAAGGCATGTCTAAATAATTTACTTAACCCTAATTTTTACCGTACTAAAGTTTCCCAGACATTTACAATGTACACAGCTAAACCAGGTGAACTGCTGAATCTGTTTGAGTAGCTTTCTAATCTGACATCTCAGTTCCGGGTTAGCACAAGGTTGTCCAATACTCCCAACAAATTGACTGCAGTCTCACTAAGTGACCTTTATCAGTTGCTATACAGAATTTTGGGCAGCACTTCTGTTACCTAATGTAAAATGGAGAAACAATATTCTTTTTTCCAGTGGTCCAGCAACTACTTTTGACATCATCCCCCAAGACCTTTTAAGGACCTCATGGACATTTAAAAGGTTAGTCTGAGGCCAAGCATTTTTCACATAACGTCCTATTTCATTTATTCCTATAATCTAAGCTTTTTCTACAATATTTGCATTAACCAGTTCCCTCTCTACACTAGCAACAAGCTATAAGGTGGCAGGATGTTAATGATTATGATACTAATTCTCATTAGTATTGTGATTCCTGTATGGTCTGATGATGACTGGTAACAACAACTCCCAGATCTTCTTACCATTATTAAGGACATACTGGAATTGTATGTTCTTGTGATACAAATAAGTATACAGGGTGAGCTGACATTACAATTGATGTACTCTGTACGTTATGGTGGTTCTGATGATGAATTTATGCACTGTTTGATGGTTTCGATGCTGTACTTCTTAACCTATTGTGGTTCTGTGATTTATTTCTGTTCTGATGAGGGTTGTGATGATGTGTTTCTGTACAGATGTGTGTTCTAGTTATGTATTTCTGTACCTTGGCGGTTCTTGTGATGTATTCCTGGCTGATGTGAGTCTAATGATGAATTTCTGAGTGGTAAGGCCAGTTTCACACTTGCGTTTTGGGCGCAGCGTATGTGAACGAGACAAACACATGCGTACCGGGTCCCTATATTTAACATGGGGCACATGGTACCTGCATTTACCTGCGGCCTCCGAACGCAACATGCTGCATATTTTGTGTGGCGACAGCTGCTCTCTCTCTCTCTCCCGACCGCTTTTATCATGGATTTATAATGGCCGGCAATTCATTTTCTATGGGCAAAAATTCTATGAACGCATGCAGATAATTAACGCTGCGTTCACAGATTATGTCTGATTTCTAATATTTCAGAACTTTCAGGGCCCTGAGCTTCAAGTTACGCCACTGGCGCCAACATATTCAGCAGTGCTTTACAATTCAGTGATTCATATACAAACGGTCATAGGTAAACAATTATATGAAAAAGTATAAAACTGTAATTAAAGTAGAGAATCAATGTAAAAAATACAATACAATAATTAAAGCAGAGAAACAATGTAAAAATGTACAATACAATAATTAAAGCAAAAATAAAGTTGACCCTGCTCAAAAAGTTTACAATCTGTGAGATGGGCGTTACACAAAGTACAGGGGTTTATTACAATGATGGTCCAGGCATCTTGAGGAAGAGGGGGATAGGAAAAAATTACATGAATGGTCACCAGCCAATCTGTGTAGAGCTTTTGGGTTTGGTGGAGATTGAAGGAGAGCTATGTCCAGAGAGATAGTGAATGGACTATATACAGTACTAGCTGTACTACCCGGCTTCGCCCGGGTTAATAACTGCTGTTAACAAAATAGAATGTGTTAACAAAAATGTTTCAGCTCACAAAAACCACAAAACAAATCGATAGAAATGTAATTATTAAAAGGCAAAAACTAAGCTAATAGAAGCATTTCACAAATATATTTCATCACCACAGATATTCCACAGTTTCTATATCCTCTCACATAGAGGTAATGTGACTGACATCAGCCTTTCCACCAACACACCCTAACTGACATCCTATTACCTCACTGTATCCTTTTACTCACAGAAGCTTTACTGAGAATGTCCTTTGTTGTCTATATTAACCAATCAGAGCTCAGATTAACAGTAGCAAAATAGAAGCTGAGCTGTGATTGGTTGCTATTGGCAGCCTGATAAATCCCCAGGCAACGGAAACCCTCCCCTGACAGTATATATTAGCTCACCACATACACATAATAGACAGCTCATGTGACTGACAGCTGCCGTATTATATATGGTACATTTGTTTCTCTTGTAGTTTTGCTGCTTATTAATCAGATTTTTATTGTTGAAGGATAAATACCAGACTTGTGTGTGTTTTTAGGGCAATTATGTTGGGAGGCTGGTGTATGTGTGGTGAAATGTGTGCTGAGGGTGGTATATGTGTTCAAGCACGTGGTAGTGTGAGGCGCATTGTGTGTGTGTTCATATCCCCGTGTGTGGTGAGTACCCTATGTCGGGGCCCCACCTTAGCAATTATATGGTATATACTCTTTGGCAGCATCGCTCTCATTCTTTAAGTCCCCTTGTTCACATCTGGTAGCTGTCAATTTGCCTACAACACATTTCCTTTCACTTTTTCCCCATTATGTAGATAGGGCCAAAATTGTTTGGTGAACTGGAAACTCTCAGGGTTAAAATTTCACCTCACAACATAGCCTATGACGCTCCCGGGGTCCAGACGTGTGATTGTGCAAAATTTTGTGGCTATAGCTGACAGCTGTCGATTTTCCTCCAACACTTTTCCTTTCCCTTTTTTCCCCATTATGTAGATAGGGGCAATATTGTTTGGTGAATTGGAATGCGCAGGGTTAAAATTTCGCCTCACAACATAGCCTATGACGCTCCCGGGTCCAGACGTGTGATTGTGCAAAATTTTGTGGCTATAGCTGACAGCTGTCGATTTTTCTCCAACACTTTTCCATTCACTTTTTCCCCATTATGTAGATAGGGGCAAAATTGTTTGGTGAACTGGAACGCGCGGAGTTAAATTTCGCCTCACAACATAGCCTATGACGCTCTCGGGGTCCAGACGTGTGACTGTGCAAAATTTTTGGCTGTGTTTGCGACGGTGTAGATGCCAATCCGGACATACATACATAAAACACATACAACACACATACATACATACACACACACATTCAGCTTTATATATTAGATAAAGGACGTCTATTAAGGAGCATGATAGGCCGCCTTAAAAAGATGTTATTTTTAGGGAGTGTTGATATTGTGTAAGTCGTGGATAGTTCTAATTTTTTGGGTAGAGCATTCCAGAGAATTGGTGCAGCTTGGGAGAAGTCTTGGAGCCTGGAGTGGGGGTTCGGATTAATGCAGATGTTAGTCGAAAGGTCATTTGTGGAACATAGAGAATGGGTAGGGTGACAGACAGAGATGAGGAGGAGCTGCTTTATCTTGAGTCACTAAAGGGACGGCTTTATTCACATTTAGGTACAGGGTGCAGGGGAGGGGGAGGTGCGGACAACAGCACCGTTTCGGACCTGTTGATCCTTCGGCTGGTCCAAGCTCAATGACCACATAGGCTCCACTTCCTTAATAGGGGAGCTTTCTGACGTCATATACGGGCCACAGAAGTAATAATCGTGCATGTGATTTAAAAACATGTTATAACAAACAAACAGTGACTGCGCAATGAAAAGAAAAAAGAAGCATCATGATAAATACAATAATTCTCAATAGTGATCTAAAGAATCGTACTGGCAAGCAAATATCATGAGAGGGAAGAAAAAAGATTATGCAGAACAAACTTGCACACCCAAGATCAAAAATGGAGTTTATTGTAGAAAATAACTAAGGCAAACAACACATGAGACACAAAATTAAAACACTTAAAACAAAGTAGGTCCCAGTATGCGGTTGCAAGCGGATCAATACCAATGAAAAGACAGATGAAATGTCAAAATTAAACAAAAATAGCACAACCATGTGAAGTCTGTGAAAAATACTATACAACAAGGTCCTCCATGTGCATGGAGGAACCAATTAGACATGGTATGGATGAAAGTCAATATAACATGCATCATAAGTGAAGGATCATACCAAAGATGGATGCTGCAACCTGGTGACCGGGGACCCCACGCGTTTACGCTGCAACTAGGCAGCTTCCTCAGGGGAGCAAATATGACGTATATACCGCTTGCTTAGCAAACGAGGGACAATTTAGCTGGTTACTAGCAGGTTGGCGCATGCGCTCAAAACAACTTTTTATTATCGTGAATATCGATTTTCCTAGTGGGGCAACGATTAAAGAACTAATTCAAGGAAATTTGGGGCCCTATATAATGTCATTAAAATTATCCAGAAAAATTTCTTAAACAATTGTGTTTTAGGAGGGTTCTTAAACTGGAAGTTGCCCTCGGAAAAGCCCTCGTCTGCATAGCGGTAATATTCAAGTCACAATGTAAACACTGGAAATCTGACAGCTCAGGGTTATTGGGATAGAAAGAAGGAAAGGAAAAGGCCCAAGAAGTAAGGAAATCCTCCAGTATCTAATGAGAATAAATAAAAGGCGAGTATGCGGAGGGGGAGGGAGAATGAAAAGGATAGGAATAATCAAATTATGATGAAGAACTAGATAAAACAAGTTACCT
Organism: Allobates femoralis; assembly: GCA_033576535.1. NCBI lineage: Eukaryota > Metazoa > Chordata > Amphibia > Anura > Aromobatidae > Allobates > Allobates femoralis. Next base: position 150,695,727 of record JARQOC010000005.1, read on the forward strand.
TGCGTATTTTAATCATTCTAAGAGGAATACTAAGAATGAGTTTTTTGATTATGTGTGTGTATATATAATATATGTGTATATATGTAGTATTCAGAAGATCTGACTCAAAGGGGGACAAAAAGATTATTATATAAATGTGCCGCTTCATGGCATAAAACCCTTTATTAAATATAGAATAAATACCAAAAAATTTAATACAAGTAAAAATATGTTAATTGCTAAAGGATGGAATTTTATTAAAAAAAAGCTCTATAGTAAAAAAAGAATTCAGAAAAATACTGATAGGTCAGTTTTATTTAATCCAAGACCATCTGGGCTCCTGTTTTTCAAGATCCAGGCGGCCTCGGCTCTTAATAAGTTATTGATTATCGCCGCCTCGTTCAGAGGGAAAAGTTTTTTCCAAGCCGGCAAAGGGGATTTAGGATCACCTCATGGATGTTTGCTACAACACTAAATAGGCCCCTTAGGCTTTTTTTGCGAACGATACTTTAATAACCAATCTCAACAAGACTACAGACACTTTTGGGTCTCACAGATGTACAACAGGAAATTTAAATACTGTGCACTTTCTAGACCAGCATTTACAGGGGGGGGTCAAGTCGACCCTTTTTTGCCACCAACCAGTCCGGGAGATAACATTGAAGTATTTACGAATTGGTAGACAACGAAATAAGAGCTCTGATCTATTCAAATCCTGCTAAAAATTTTTTCCGAATGTGAATTGAAACTTTAAAAAATTATGAGAAGCTGGACGATACGGTTTTAGACAGCAGACAAAGGTGGCAGTATTGTTCTTTCCTGTCTAGGGCCGATATATAAAAGAGGCAAATAGACGTTGTGTAATACAACCACATTATCTGTTGTAAGCATAGTAAACTTCTTTTTGCTAATATTGGTACTGTTTACAATTTCTAATGCATCAATTTGTAATCTCTTCAAGGAAGTATCCAGTTTGCAGTTTATAAATTGCTGCCCTGCAGTTAACCAATTGTTGCTGGAACAAAACAAAAAGTTTTTTGCTAATACTACTGTTGTGCACACAACTCTTTTGCAACAGTGTGTAATCTTTTTCACAAGCAAGAATCATGTTTGCCTGTACGTGAACCTTGGATTACAAGTGACTTGGTTTGAGTGTGTGGCGCCCTGCCACGTAGGTAACCACGCCTTCCCTACTGCACAGCTGGGATTACAGCAGGACCTACTAATTGCAAACCTTCCCCCCCCCGGCACAGTAGGGGGAGCTAGACTCACGACTTTAGGTGGGGATCCCCTATAAATACTGCTGCGGGGGGAGGAGTTATTAGAGTGTGCAGACGCTAGGAGAGTGCGAAGATGTCCTGGTGATTCAGTGCCGGAATTAGGCCCGAACCAGTGACCCGGAGGGCCCTTCTGCTGTTGAGCCAAGCCTAGGGTGGGGATGGAAGGCCGGAGATAAGCCAAAGGAGTAGGGAACTTGTGGAATTTACCCAAGAGTACCGGACTTCGAGATCCGCACCTGCCGAAACCCTTTTGGACTGCAGAAAAAACCCCCGGGACACTGTGAGACTTCAGTCACCCGGTCCCCCTGCTTACCCAGCAAGAGGGAGCCAGACCCATAGTGTGGAATCACCAGCAGTGATCGGAGGGGTAACCCGTGGACCCCGCAGTAGGAGAGAGAGGACCAGAGAAAGTGAGGAGGCATCGTGTTGCTTAAAAGACAGGGCTTCAGCGACAGCAGGGAACCTGGGGCTCAACAAGAGTGCTTTGCAAAACAAGCTAAAATGTTTAATTCAGTGATCCTCGGTATTTTTTTTGATAATTCGTCTGAAAAGAAACCGACAAAAAACCCACGCAACGATTTACATAGGAAAAAATGTAAAATTAATTAATTGGTTTGAGAAAACTGAAAAAAGATCTACTTAAAAAAAAAATTTTATAGTGAATAAAGATAGTGGGGTTAATGCTAGAATTTGCTTAAGGTACCCCTTTTTCAACGCGGCAACATTTCTAGGGGTTTTCCACAGGTAACTTACTGGCTGCAGTGAAATCATGGAGACAAGGTCTAACTTGTTGCTGTGTACAAATGGAATCATGTCTCCATATTTCACGCAGCCAGTAAGTTACCTGTGGACACCCAAAATTTGCCGCGTGTAAAGGTACCATTAGGATTACATTTAAAAGGGGAAAATGAAACATTAATTTACAGAAAAAAAAACATTTAATATGATATTTTATTTTTATAAAACTTATTTTGGTGTTTGGAAGACGCAGAGGAGGGGTAGACTTATTTTTTTGGAAGGGGGAAACACAATTTTTAAAAATATTTGCAATGAGTACGGGGAAAAACGACAACTGGGCATCGACGAAAACCCAGACACATTTTTTATTTAAAACCAAAAATTATACGGAAGCGATAAAAAAAGAGGTATCACTTAAATTATAATTGGTATAAGGCAAAAATTTGGAAAAACAATTGTAGATTCCCCCGTCCTCTACGTAATGTATCTCTCTTCCGCGCAGATAGAGTATAGACTATAAAAATTTGCTTCTAGGCATTCCTAAGCCATCAACCGGTTTTCCCCAC
>JARQOC010000005.1:150698389-150711262 GCA_033576535.1 Allobates femoralis
CTATTGTGATCAATGATACTGCTTCATGTTTTTGATATTTTTGCTTTCTTCTTTCTTTTTCAGGCCCCTCTGGCGCCTGGCTCCAGTTAAGAGGAGTCAGCAGCTGGCGAGGCTCTCCCATCGACATCTGTGGGAGAGCCAGTGCCCGGGACCAGTGGTGGGTGGCCGGACCCAGGACCCAGCTCTGAGATTCATAGGAGATGACCACCAGCCCCACCAAATACGGAGTTGGGTACCTAGGCAAAACAGATCCTCCTCGTCCGTGAGAGGATCCCCAGCTCTAGTTTCGGGTACGTCGCCAGCAAAATGCTGGCCCGGATGGAGCCAGAGCAGCGGAACATCGCAGAGCGGGCCATGTTTCGTGTCCTGGAGGCAGGCAGTATGGTGACATGTTTACTATGTGACAACATAGAGCAGTGGTTCCAACATGGCCCAGTGTGTTAGCCAAATTTACAATGTGTACCAAAAACATGTGGGTGTTGTCAGCAAGGACCACACTGGAGTTTTAGAGCAACATTTTATTCACCAACAACATGTGTGCCAAACATTGGCAGCATCCGGGCTCCCTGCCTCCCACACACTATGACCCCTGACTGGCGCACCTCTCCTTACCGCTCTGGTTACACACCGGGGGCCAGAGGCGATTTACAAATTGCGGGCACACAGTTTGATGGAAAGACGGCTTACTGGTGAGATATAGCCTTATTCCTTGGCTTCATTCTTTGAGATCTCTACACACACCAGGTTTATGGGCCAGTCTCTCCTGGGTGTCATAATAAACCCAGCTGTGCGCTCCTTGTGTGATCCACACATGATTTAAGTGGATGGTGTTCTATTGCCTAGGGGATATTCTACCAGTCTGTTATGTATCCATAATAATGCATTTTTCATAGATCCTTGGATATTACTTGGGATCAATTCCTGACACACAGGGGACTGATTATGCAACAACCACAATTGCATTTATATTTGTTTGCATCATTTGGTTATTGTTGCATTTATGTCTGCATTTACAGGAAACTGGTTTTGTGATATACATTTGAGAATTACAGGGATCTCTTTTCCTTGTGGACAGTGGTCCGTATATGTGTTTTAACTGTTTTTAACTGTTTGTCGTTCCGTTCCTAATAAAAAACTTATTGATTTCTACATTCCATTTGTGGTGGTGTGCTGCTATTTGCATTTGTCAATTCTTTTTCTACGATTGATAAACATTGGCAGCACACACAACAAGGCTTGGTTTTGTTTAAGAGTAGCCACGACACACTACACACTACACACGGGCCCAATGTGGGCCACTATAAGAAAAAAGGCCAACGTGGCCTGAAAACAAAAAAAGGTGCCAACAGGGCAAATGTGAGAAACAACTAAGCCCAACATGGACAAAATGCAGTCTTTGTGTATGCCTCCATTATTGTGGTTGGGCGGAGGGGTCACGGGCCATGCGGCTCTGGGCTCGCTGTGGGGCCGAAATCATGGCACCCAGGTGGGCAAATTTTTGCTGCCCTTCCCGGTGTGCCCTCTGTAGGTGCTGCTGGGCCTCCTGGTGTGCACGCAGCAGATCCAAAACAGTTGGTACACCTATATGGCAAAAAAAAGAGCTTAGTGATGTAGCAGGCTGTGGACGTGTCAATTAGTGTGTAAGGAAAGTGAAGTTACGTACGCTCTTCATCACCATCCCGTGTACCATCAGGAGGAGATGGTGATGTGCTGATAGACCAGCCGGCTGCACATGCTCCATCTCCCTCTGCAAAACATCGAAAGGAATGATAAACAATACATAACAAAACATACTCATGATTCATACACACACCAGTTATGACATTGGTCATGGTGTTTGCATTAGCAGACACTTACCAACATATGGCGAACCTTCTTCCGCCATCTGAGGGGGTGGTGAGTGGAGACCACTATTCCCGCTCTCTGGCCCAGGGGATGGTGGTGTCCTGGGTGTTTCTGGGCTGGGTGCTGGCTCTGGACCAGGGGATGGTGGGGTCCCGGGTGGTGCTGGGCTAGGTGCTGACTCTGGCCCAGGGGATGGTGGTGTCCCGGGTGGTGCTGGGCTGGGTGGGGCCTCAGGACCAGGTGGTGGTGAGATCCCGGGGGGCGGGGGTGAGTTTTGGGGCTCCCCAGACCCCGCATCCTCATCATCTGGAACATAAAGCAGGAGAACACAGCTATTAGCCCAAAGGGTCACAACATGGCTCAGCCACCTAGTGTCTTTGGCTATGTCCTGACAGCGTGAATGTTAGGCGCCATTGTTAGTTTTGGCGCATATACTGTGTTTCGGGACCACTAGTGGTTTGAACCGGAGTGCTACAACAGTGGGCCAATATGTTGATTTACAAAGTAAACTTGGGTTTGCATGTTAGCTGGTTTGTTTATAATATGTAGCTCAGCCATTAAAACACAGGTGTATTCCATATTGTATTCCGTGTGGGATATTGTGTATTTTGTGTTGGTCAATTTTATGTCTCAGAGGCTCCACATATGTGTGCAAATGTGTTTTATGTGTGTTGACCATGCCATTGATATGTAGTGGTCACATTGACCCTCAACACACAACTAATTTAAAAAAAACACAGGTTAAGGTACACTTTAGCCATGCACATTTCTATGGCAAATGAGTTTGTGTGACACAAACATGTTGCAGTGTAGGCAACATGCAGAGGCACATTGGTGACAACTCAACATGGTGGTTTGTGCCACATTATGTTGCATATAACAATCCAACATGATGTGAGTGTATTGTTTAGTATATGTAGGTTGCAATGTGTGTGTTTACCATTGTCACATACTCACCACGCAGCCTTGCTATCCTGGCCCAAAGATCAACAATGCGCCCTGGGCACTTGTGCTTTAGGTCCGCGATTTTTTTTTGGACCTGTTTACAGGTCCTCTCCACCCCCAGTTTGTGCAGCAGGGCACGCTGTATCCGTCAGAGGATGCTGCGTTTGCGCAGCCGTGGGTGCCGGTGATGGTGCTCACACCAATAGTCATGGTGGTCTGCTAGATCGATCATGATCATTAGCTCCGCCAGACCCCATGTTGGTGCACGCTGTGTGGCAGCCATGACTGTGCTGGCATGTGCAGGGGAGGTCCAGGCACCTAGCATGCGGAGCGAAAGCGAAACTAACGTCATGACATTATGACGCACACTAGCGCCGACAAACATTATTGTGTACACTAACAAGGCAGCCGACCGCAGAGCGGGAGTCGCGTAGTAAACACAACAGCGTCACCAAATTCACGAAACATAGCAGTGTGTGCCCTATGACACCCATTTGCGATGAGTACGTCAATTAATGAACTGCCATGTGGCCCAGGATAATGTACATAGGACATCATAAGAACAACATAACATTATCTTGCGCTATTGTATGGCCGCGTCATTGGACTTAGGTAGTGTATTGTTGTGTAGGTGCAGATGCATGTGGTGCTGAAGTGACAGCTCATCAAAGATGGCGCCCTATGCAGGGACAGCTAATGGTAACACAGTAGCCCCCACCAATCATCGCTGATGACTCGCCTCTGGGATATCACTAGGCGTAGCAGATTCCATCCCTATCGCCCGTTCACATGCCAAAACCAGGGCAATTCACCTTCAGGGTTGCCTCTGGTTTTAGAAAAATGCTCTGAAAGCGCAATCGGGAGCAACTTCGAAAATCACCACTGGGTTCCACAATTACACGCCGCAACTTCGTAGCAATTTCAAGGCAACTGTGACGGAAATCCCGATTGCCTCTCAGTTGCTACACCGCAGTTGCGGCGTGGAAAGGTACCTTAAGAGGTTGCAGTACAGTTATAGATAGTGACTTACAGCTGACATTCCTTCTTATGGAGTTGTTCACTTTTTCCATCTTTTCCATCTGGCCCAGACAAACATGACAATCTTTTGTCATAACTCATCTGCAGAGATGAAAAAAACACACATATGACTTTTCATATTTACAGCACAGTCCTAGTATTTCCCCCACACTGTAATTTAGCCAACAGTATTTCTCCCAAACTATTTTCCCCACAACATTTTCCGGACACAATATTATGACTCCCCCCAGTATTTCCCCCATACCATAATATGGCTCCCAGTATTTCCATGACATTGTAATAAGCCCCCTGTATTTCCCCCACCCTGTAATATGGCTCCCAATATTCCACTCACACTGTATTATGGCCCCAAGCATTTACCCCCACACTGTAATATGGCCACTAATACTGTATTATGGCTCTCAATATTTCCCCCCTCACTGTAATATGTCCCCCAGGATTTCCCCTAGACAGTAATATGGCTCCTAGTATTTCTCCCACACTGTAATATGGCCCCCAGCATGTAATATGGCTCCCAGTATACCCCACACACAGTAATATGGCTCCCAGTATACCCCACACACTGTTAATAAGGCCCCCAGTATTCCACTCACGCTGTAATATGGCATCTAGTAATCCAGTCACCCTGCATATGGCCCCCACACTGTACTATGCCTTCCAGCATTTCCCTCAGACTGTAATATCACCCCTAGTATTCCCTCCTACACTTTAATATGGCCCCAAGTATTTCTCTCATGAGCAAAAACAAAACAAGACATCTTTCGCTCACCTACCCATGGTAGACAGAACCGAAGCATGGAAGGAGCAGCTCGGTGATGTCTTTGTGTCAGGATACGCAGAGTCCCAGCATGAGGATATCATCATGCTGCTCCAAATCCCAGCCTTGTTCTTCAATCACCCTGCTTTATTGTAGAAACGTTTGCTGATCTGATCTAATTGTCATGCTGAAATATATGCCATTCTGTTGTGAATGTAACTCTCCATTCCACTGCCCTGTGATACTAAAGAACACCAATGACTGTCTAGCTGCAGTTTCCAACATCATATCCGCTCTCTATCTGAAACTCAACCTTTCCAAATCTGATCTTTTTATAATCCCTCCCAGTGGCGCACCCAGAAATTTCCCAAGGTAGGGGTCCAAGAAACACACACCGGCCCTGAAAGGGGGGTGTCACCCCCCAGCGGGGTTCTGAGGGGCAAAGCCCCCAGTGGGGGGGTTTGGGGGAGTGAAGCCCCCTAAAAGCAGCCTCTTTTGTGGGCCCTTGGGTGCTGTGTAATTGTTCCTGTCTCCTGACATAGGGGCCCAGCTCCTTGTGTACTGCACCACTTCTCAGGGCTGTCCAAAGGGGGGGTCCAGACACGTAGGTCCCCCCCCTTGGGTGCGCCTATGATCCCGCCCTCCACTAACCTCCCTAAATCTGACATCTCCCTCTCAGTGTGCGGCACCACAATCACGCCTAGGCAGCAGGCTCGCTTGACACCAATCTCTCCTTCACCTCCTATATAGAATCTCTTTCCCGCTCTTGCCGGTTGCACCTGAAGAACATCTCTAGAAGAGTCTGCCCTTTTTCACCATGCAATCAACAAAAACCCTCACTGTGGACCTGATCCATTTCCACATTAATTACTGCTATTCGCTATTAATTGGCTTCTCCCGCACTAGACTCTCCCCTCTCCAGTCCATCCTTAATGCAGCAGCCAGGGGCACCTATCTAGCTAACCGTTACTCAGATGCCTCCGCTCTGTGCCAGTCATTGCACTGGCTGCCCGTACACTATAGGATCAAATTCAAATTGCTTGTTCTCACCCACAAAGCTCTTCACAGTGCAGCACCTCCCTACATCTCCTCCTTCTTCTCTGTCTATCACCCCACCCGTTCTCTACTTTCTACAAATGACCTTAAACTAAAATCTGCATTAATCCGAACCTCCCATTCCCAGCTCCAAGACGTCTCTGGAGCTGCACCAATTCTCTGGAATGCTCTACCCCAAGAAATTAGAACTATCCACAACTTACATAGCTTCAAGCACTCCCTAAAAACACATGTTTTTAAGGAGGCCTATCATGCTCCCTAATAGAAGTCCTTTATACTGTATATAGCCCATTCACTATTTCTCTGGACATAACTCTCCTTCAAACTCCACCAAACCCAAAAGCTCTACCCAGATTGTCTGGTGACCATTCATGTAATTTTTTCCTATCCCCCACCTCCTCAAGATGCCTGGACCATCATTGTAATAAGCCCCTGTACTTTGTGTAATCTCCATCTCGCTGTAGATTGCAAGCTCTTTTGACCAGGGTTGCCTTCATTTTTGCTTTAATTATTGTGATGTATTTTTTACCTTGATTCTCTACTTTAATTACTGTATTGTATTTTTTACATTGTTTCTCTGCTTCAATTATTGTACTGTGTTTTTATAATTGTTACTTATAACCGTTTGTATGTGAACCAATGAACTGTAAAGCGCTGCGGAATATTTTGGTGCTATATAAATAAAGATTATTATTATTGATGGAAAGCAAAAACGTATCTACGTAATAGTCCTACAACTGTGCACATCTAATATTGTAGTTATTATATAGACTATATTACTATTTTTTGCTATTACTTACGGTATATCTCACCATTAATTCCATGGTGCTGTACATGTGAAGGGGCTACACACAAAATTATAGATGTAGTTTACAGTAAACAAATTAACAATGACAGACTGGTACAGAGAGGAGAGGACTATATTGCTGAAGTTTGATATGAAATGAGTTATCATTGCCCACAACATAGGTAGTAAACCATTAGCGTGAATTGGGTTACTTTCCTAGCGAAAATGTGCCCTTCTTTCTATAACGTGAAACAACAACAGCCACAATTAGAGGCTGTTCATTGCTTAGTATGGCTCATATGGCCAAGTACAACAAGTTAGCAGCCAGAAATTTGAATCAGATATTTAATCTTTCGAGCATGTAAGTGAGATTTGCTGTTGACAATGGCGCTGGGCCAGCTTAATCTCACGGAAGAAAGATTGCAAGCAGTGTCCTTGAAACTCCAGCAAATCCTCTGTAAGTGAGCTGGGTCTATCTGACCTCAACTGTGACTGAAGACTGTACACTGTGTCTTGGATTCCTCTTAAGTGTTTGGAAATTTGCAAACAATCATATGTTTTACTATATTCGATGTGGGTCAGAACAAAGGCTAAGAAAACATGAAAATGATATCAATTGTTTACTGGTTGTCTAAACACACAAGTGAAGGCTGTGAGACAGGAGAGGTGAAGTCCTGGTATTGTAGTGATTGCTGAATTGCATCAGCTCAGCTACTGCCTGACAATGCTGATAACGGCTAGGAGCTTTGAAAGCAAAAAAAATTGTGATCACAGTGAAAAGGCATCAAACTGGAAGTTTGGATTAGGTTATTATATTATTATTTCACATTCTAAGCATAAGGTCACTGACGAAGAAAGAAGAGAATCTGACAATCCTTAAAGGGTACTTCCAGGCCCGGACTGACAGGCGGGAGGAGCGGGACTTTTCCCGATGGGCCGGCTGGTGGCGGGGCCGCCTGTTCCTCCCGCTGCAGGCCTGGCTGCTTTTAAATGATTTTGCGTTCGCCGCCGCCCGCCTCCATAGCGGGGATCTGAGGAGCGGCGCCGGCCGCCAAGTTGCGGCGGCATTATAAGTCATGATGAGAGAGACTCACTTGTTGCTGCACAGACTCTGCACACCAATCAGCGGGCGGCCCAGGAAGCGGCTCATACTTCTATTGGAGCAGGCTGTGCCGTGCTGTGTCGACATCACGACAGCACGTTCTTTGTGGGCGGAGAGAGCACACATTCTGCTCTCCCGCCAACGAAATGGAAAGGCACCGGCCACCCCGACCCCAGCCATTACCGGTGGTCCCTGTGTGCAGGCAGCCAGTGGAGCTGGCCTGAAGACAGCGTACAGTCTCCAGTCCTCCTCACTCTTCCTGTGTGGCCTGTCAGCTGCAAACCTGGGGCAGTGCGAGACGGCAAGCCAAAGCTGAGGAAAGCAAGGCAAGGTACTTTCACCATCAGCTGAGGCACGTGCCTCTGTGCCTGGGGCTGTGCTGCCTCTGTGCCTGGGGCTGTGCTGCCTCTGTGCCTGGGGCTGTGCTGCCTCTGTGCCTGGGGCTGTGCTGCCTCTGTGCCTGGGCTGTGCTGCCTCTGTGCCTCGGGCTGTGCTGCCTCTGTGCCTGGGGCTGTGCTGCCTCTGTGCCTGGGGCTGTGCTGCCTCTGTGCCTGGGGCTGTGCTGCCTCTGTGCCTCGGGCTGTGCTGCCTCTGTGCCTCGGGCTGTGCTGCCTCTGTGCCTGGGGCTGTGCTGCCTCTGTGCCTGGGGCTGTGCTGCCTCTGTGCCTGGGGCTGTGCTGCCTCTGTGCCTGGGGCTGTGCTGCCTCTGTGCCTGGGGCTGTGCTGCCTCTGTGCCTGGGGCTGTGCTGCCTCTGTGCCTCGGTCTGTGTCTGCCTCTGTGCCTGGGGCTGTGCTGCCTCTGTTCCTGGGGCTGTGCTGCCTCTGTGGCTCTGTGCCTGGGGGCTGTGCTGCCTCTGTGCCTCTGTGCCTGGGGCTGTGCTGCCTCTGTGCCTGAGGCTGTGCTGCCTCTGTGCCTGGGGCTGTGCTGCCTCTGTGCCTGGGGCTGTGCTGCTTCTGTGCCTGGGCTGTGCTGCCTCTGTGCCTGGGGCTGTGCTGCCTCTGTGCCTGGGGCTGTGCTGCCTCTGTGCCTGGGGCTGTGCTGCCTCTGTGCCTGGGGCTGTGCTGCCTCTGTGCCTCTGTGCCGGGGGCTGTGCTGCCTCTGTGCCTGGGGCTGTGCTGCCTCTGTGCCTGGGGCTGTGCTGCCTCTGTGCCTGGGGCTGTGCTGCCTCTGGTGTGCCTCGGGGCTGTGCTGCCTCTGTGCCTGGGGCTGTGCTGCCTCTGTGCCTCCTTGTGCCTGGGGCTGTGCTGCCTCTGTGCCTCTGTGCCTGGGGCTGTGCTGCCTCTGAGCCTCTGTGCCTGGGGCTGTGCTGCCTCCTGTGCCTGGGGCTGTGCTGCCTCTGTGCCTGGGGCTGTGCTGCCTCTGTGCCTGGGGCTGTGCTGCCTCTGTGCCTGGGGCTGTGCTGCCTCTGTGCCTGTGGCTGCTGTGCTGCCTCTGTGCCTGGGGCTGTGCTGCCTCTGTTCCTGTGCCTCTGGGGCTGGGGCTGTGCCCCTGTGCCTGGGGCTGTGCCTTTGTGCCTGGGGCTGTGCCTCTGTGCCTGGGGCTGTGCCTCTGTGCGCCTGGGGCTGGGGCTGTGCCTCTGTGCGGCTGGGGCTGTGCCTCTGTGCGCCTGGGGCTGTGCCTCTGTGCGCCTGGGGCTGTGCCTCTGTGGCTGCGGCTGTGTGGCTGTGGCTGCGGCTGCTTGGCTGTGTGTGGCTGGGACTGTGTGGCTGGCTGTGGCTGTGTGTGTGGCTGGGACTGTGTGTGGCTGACTATTTGCCTGTGTGGTGTGTGTGGCGGTCTGTGTGTGGCTGGCTATGGTTGTCTATGTTGCTGTCTATGTGGCTGGCTGTTTGTGTGTGGCTGGCTGTAGCTGTATGTGTGGCTGGCTCTGGCTGTAGCTGTATGTGTGGCTGGCTGTTTGTGTGTCTGGCTGTCTCGGTGGCTGGTTGTGTGTCTGTTTGCGTCTATATGTGGCTGGTGGCTGTCTATGTGGATACCTGTGTGTGGCTGTAGCTCTGTGTGGCTGTATGTGGGTAGCTGGCTGTGTGGCTGTGTGTGGCTGGCTGTGTGTGGCTGGCTGAGGCTGCGTGTGGCTGGCTGAGGCTGCGTGTGGCTGGCTGAGGCTGCGTGTGGCTGGCTGAGGCTGCGTGTGGCTGGCTGAGGCTGCGTGTCTGTGTTGCTGACCACTGAGACCCCAAAATCCTGACAAATGGAGCTTTGAAGAGCACCATGTAAATGGAGCTGTGGCTTATTATTCCCACTGCTGCACCATTCACATGTGGCTCTTCAGATAACTCCTTTAAAGGGATCCTGTCACCCCCAAAACACTTCAAAAGCTATTAAAAGCTGTCCCTAGAGCATATTCACACTTACCCTACACTCCTTTTAGCTCCTAAATGCAGCTAGTGAAAATGAAGATAAATGTTATTACACTATCTCATTAGGGATGATAATGAGTGACTATGCTATTCATAGTCACCCTGGCAGGCTCTCCCACTTCATGTTATCACGCCTCAATAGGCGTGATCTTCAAATCATATTAAAATGCGCGCCTCCCCGCTCTGTCCTATGCCAGCCGGACCGCTGCATTGTGCGGCTGTATGATGCGAATCGCGTCATTTCTGGCGCCGGGTGACGTATGTACACCCGCGCCGCTGTTAGCTTCAAGACCCGCACTGCGCGTTTTGAAGCTAACAGAGCGGCGCGGGTGTACATGCCGGAAATGACGCAATTCGCGTCACCCAGCCCCACTGCAGCCCAGCCGGAATAGGACAGAGCGGGGAGGCGCGCATTTTAATCTGATTTGAAGATCACGCCTATTGAGGCGTGATATCATGAAGAGGGAGAGCCTGCCAGGGTGACTATAAATACAATAGTCACTCATTATCATCACTAATGAGGTACTGTAATAACATTTATCTTCATTTTCACTAGCTGCATTTAGGAGCTAAAAGGAGTGTAGGGTAAGTGTTAATATGCTCTAGGGACAGCTTTTAATAGCTTTAGAGGTGTTTTGGGGGTGACAGGATCCCATTAAGAATGTGGTGAGGGCCACGACAACGTAAAAGCAAAATTTACGGATTGGGGCTGTTTGTTGATATAGTGTGTGGGCTGGTGGGGCTTGTTTTCCAGGGCTGCTTTTTGGTCCCAGTCCGGCCCTGGGTACTTCACTCTTCAAGATCCCTTTCCAATATGTAGTAGATATAATAATAATAACAATAGCAAATATCTCCAATTAGAAATATAGTATAGTTCTCCTGATTAGCTATGTCTCTTGCAGGACATTACAGATTAGGTATCCATGGTTACGACCATGAGCAACTAACTGTCACTATATGAGTGGTCGTAACCATGGATGATGCCTACGTTTTAATGCCCTGCACATGAGGTAAGCAACACAGGTAATCAGGAGAACTATACTACATTTCTAATTGGAGGGATTATATTATCATTATACCTACTACATATTGGGATAGGATCTTGGAGATGGGAATACCCCTTTAATATAAATTTACACCGCATGACCAGCAGTGTTAAACAACCGCAGATTGGCTACAGATTTGCCGATTGGAGTATGCTTGAAAAACTCATCTCTTTAGACAGGCCTATCACCTCAATTAACTAATCTAACTTTCCCTCTCCCCTGATCCATCCTACTAAATGTTAATAACAATCTGCTCACTCCTATTCATCTGTCTCCACATCCTCCATAAAACCAATAGTTAGTAAGGGTATATGGACAGTACTGGCTGATGACTGGAGCATGTAACTCCTATGAAAAATCCATATTTACCATAATGTTGACCAGACCAGATATCACAATCACGCTCTACCTACTGTATCCCCCTATTTCCTTATAGATTGTAAGTGTGGCACCCCAGAGTTCGGTTGCCACAATGGCATTGCCTCCCTCGGAGGGTGATGTCATGCTTGGAAGCAAGAAGGGGTATCCACACCAGGTAAACCCACAGCATGCAACACTTTTCCTGACTCCAGACCTGAAGGAGGAGATCTGAACCTGAGTTCAGGGGAACCCCCCTATTAATTCTGTCCTGGAAGCAGGGTTGGTCAGTTCAGTTCCTAGGAGGACTGTGAAGACGTCCTGTGGACTGGATCAGTGTGAAGCTTGTCCCAGGACAGAGACTAGCAAGCATGAGGGACCAGTAGGAGAGGGTCTGCGGAAGGAGAGAAGCAGGCCTGGGGAATGGAGCCAGCTGACCAGCTCACCCCAGTGCAGAGCACCAGAAACATCGGAGTCCGAGTTTGTGAGGGTATTCCAGACCCAGCAGCCAAAACTGGAGGACCGGAGATGGAGATTCCAAGTCTCCCATCCACAGCAAGCACCTGGAGGCACAGCAGCATAGGAGAGCTCAGAGCCAGTTGCTAAAGGAGTGGTACCCGGGAAGGGCTCAAGCTGCCTGCCATACTTTTGAGAGACTTAACAGCAGAGAGAGAGGGCCACAGCTTACCTACAGGCAGCCAGGACCAGCAAAGAGAAGCGCAGCAGGGAGGCCTCAGAACACACTGGGTGAGAAGATCCCCGACTTGCTTCCAGGCCACCCGGATTCCTAACATCTCCTGTGGACAGTTCATTGGTCTGAACCTGCTACTACAGTAAACGTAAAGGAGACTACAGCTGTGTGTCTGTCGGTTATTCTGAGCCCTCAGACCTGCACCCCAACAGCCTACCACTGCCATAGACATTATATATATAGTTGCCCTGGGGAACCGCTCCACCTGATATCACCATAGCTGAAATCACATCATCTCCGGGGGTCCCGCACGGCAGCATCGGCCCCAATACCCGAACACCACGGGTGGTGTCAAGACCACCAGCTCTGAACTTTTGTCTGACGCCCAGGGTCACGGAGTCGGGCCTCGACACCTGTGACTCCCCCAAGAAGTAGCACAGCCCAGTTCCAAGTACCCCATGGCCCTGGGGGTGCATCATAAGCTTTGGAGCACGGCCCTCACCCCTCATGTAACTCGTAAACTATGTTTTTACTTTGTATTGTCATTATTATCTGTACTTTGTCCCCTGGCTTAATTGTAAAGTGCTGCAGAATATGTTAGTGCTATATAAATAACATTTATCACTGTTATTATTATTATTATTATTATTATTATTAATACTGGAAGTCCGCTTAATGGACTTTTTACACAGTCCAACAGTGATATATTTGTAAAACACAAAGAATGATCAGCAACAGACTGGTCTGTACGCAGTTTGTCAGTATTCGCCTCGCTCTTGTTCTCCCATCGCTCTGCTCCGATCTGCCTGTCTCCACGTCCTCTTGATGCCGGCACATACATACCAGTGCTGGCTGATGACATCATTGCACAGAAGGCAGGAGCTCCCTGAA
>JARQOC010000005.1:150711362-150740657 GCA_033576535.1 Allobates femoralis
ACCCCAGCACAGGTATAACACCCCCAGCATGTGGTATACAGCAGACCCCCAGTGGTATATACAGCCCCCAGGGGGTAAAAAAGCAGCCCCAGTGGTAATACAGCGGGGCCCCAGGAGTAATACAGCACCCCCAGGGGAAATTTACAGCACCCCGGGGGTAATACAGCAGCCCCGGGGGTTATACAGCACCCCCCAGTGGTATATACGGGCCCCCACGGTATATACTATAGCTCGACCCCCCCGTTTAGGTGCAAAAGGGAAAAAAATAGGCCACAAAGTCTTTAAATATTCCCCGGCACCCCAATAAAAGAAAGAGAAAAATTACCCTTTTTTGGGGTTTTTTATTTTTGAAGGTGAAAAACGGGTTGTATAAACACAACGTTTCGGCCCATTGACCCTTTTTTTCTCAGGCTCCTGCCATCCACCCCAGCCCCACCCCCAAAGTTTGTTGCACGGGACAAAAAGGGCCCAGTCATATGCTGAGTACCTCAAACAGGCAGGTACGGCCTAAGAAATTGCTAAAGTGGGAACTGAACCAAAAACCCCCTTTCTAAAAATACCGAAGACCCCTTTAGAAAGACTCAACTGGACCGAAACGTTGTGTGAAAACCCAAAATTTTTTTTTCACCTTCAAAAAAAAAAAAAAACAAAAAAAGGGTAATCATCTCTCTTCTTTTATTGGTGCCACGGTATAACACAGCCCCAGCAGTATATACAGCAGCCCCAGGGGGTTTAAAAAGCAGCCCCCGGGGGAATACAGCAGCCCCAGGGGTAATACAGCAGCCCCAGGGGTTATACAGCACCCCAGCGGTAAAATACAGGCCCCAGCAGTAATACAAACAGCCGGGGGGAGTGGTATATACAGGCCCCAGCCCGTATATACAAGCCCCACAAATATATACAGCAGCCCCAGCATAAAATACAGGCCCCAGCAGTATATACAGCAGCCCCAGTGGTATATACAGGCCCCAGCAGTATATACAGCAGCCCCAGTGGTATATACAGGCCCCAGCAGCATATACAGCAGCCCCAGTGGTATATACAGGCCCCAGTGGTGGTATACACAGGCCCCAGTGGTGGTGTATACAGGGCCCAGTGGTGGTGTATACAGGCACCAGTGGTGGTGTATACAGGGACCAGTGGTGGTGTATACAGGGCCCAGTGGTGGTGTATACAGGGCCCAGTGGTGGTGGTGGTGGTGTATACAGGGCCCAGTGGTGGAGGTGGTGTATACAGGGCCAGTGGTGGTGTATACAGGCCCCAGTGGTGGTGTATACAGGGCCCAGTGGTGGTGTATACAGGGCCCAGTGGTGGTGTATACAGGGCCCAGTGGTGGTGGTGGTGGTGTATACAGGGCCCAGTGGTGGTGTATACAGGGCCCAGTATGCGGACCGGGGGGGGGGGGCGCCTTTGCACTCTGACTCACCGGTCACCGAGGCCGCCGTCACTGTGCGTCTGCTGCTGTAATGAGGAGGAGAGGAGGGGCGGGCAGAGCTGCGGGACAGGAAGTCGGAGTCCCGCCCTCCTTCCTCTCTGGCCGGCGCGCCGCGGCTGGCGGCAGCCAGCACAGGGCCCTCCAGGGGGTGCGGGGCCTCCCAGGGGGCGGGAAAAATTATGGAATGAGGGAAAAATGCGCCCTTCACAAGATGGCGCCCTAGGCGATCGCCTAGGGTCGCCTAGCTGTCGTCCCAGCCCTGTGTTGCTGCACAAGCCCCATTCATTCTCTATGGGGCTTGCGGTCAGGTGCGGCAAGTGCGGTTTTGCCGGATCCAGCAAATCTGGCACTTGCGGCTGCGCAAAAAAACCTGCTGCTAGCAGCGTTTTTTTCTGCTGGTTCCAGCAAAACCACACTTGCTGCATAGAGAATGAATGGGTCTTGCCAGATCAGTGCTGCAAGTCAGTCGTTATGTGGCACATCCGGCATGTGTGGCGACATCTTCCAGATCTGCTGCGAATTACATTTACTACTCATGTGAATGCAGCCTAACTCTTCCTCAAATACTCAAAATTTGGTTTTAGTGATGTAACCATGTAAGTACCCATTTTTGCAGCAATTGAGATTGGTTCAGGATGGCAATGTGGCCGTTGGACCAAAAAATATTCTGCATCCCTGTTTTAGTCCTTTATTTTCAATAGTGTAGGCACAAATGACTCCACCTTTCTCTTGATTAGATACATAATTATAGACCAAGTCCCATCCGCATGAGCAATGACAGACATATTTTATATGTAGCAATGTATGGCTATTTGAGCAGTGTATAATATTGTCTATTTAGTAATTGGACTGTGTTAAAAACATTGTTTTAACTAGAAACCTCAACAGATCCAGATAAAATAACTGCAATACATTGACTTTATGTACACAAATATGACTTACAATACTGTCAGATGAGTACCGTAATTTTGTGTGTAGTAAAAATATAAACAAATGAAGACAAACTCATATGGTTATCAATGGTCATCACCCCCGGGTGATTTTCCATTTTTCCGGTTTTTGTTTTTCCCTCCCCTTCATCCAAGAGCCATAACTTTTTTATCTTTCCATGAATATAGACATAAGAGGGCTTGTTTTTTGCAAGACGAGTTGCACTTTTGTATAAAACCATTTATTTTATCAATGTACAGGAAAATGGGAAAAAATGTCAAGTGCGGTGAAATTGCAAAAAAAGTGCAATTACATGTCTGTTTTTTGTGTTTTTTAATCACCATGTTCACTATGTGGTAAAAAAGACATAACGGTATGATGCCTTGGGTCAGTAGAAGTTTGGAGATACCAATCATGTATACTTTTACTGTTATCTAAGTGGTGAAAATTTTTTTTTAAAGAAAAAGAATTGTGTTTTTGTACCATATTCCGTGTGTGACCTGTATCGTTCTCATTTTTCGGGATCTGGAGCTGTGTGATGGCTAATGTTTTGCGTCTTGAGCTGTTGTTACTAATGATACCATGTTTGGGTAGATGCAATGTTTTGATGACATTTCATTGCATTTTATTGCAGTGTTGCGGTGACATCCCAGGACCACGAGGTGTCGAGGTAACCGATGGAGGTCCCGCCATTGCATCACGGGACCTCCAATCATGGCGGGCAGCAGTGCAATCCCCCGCCACAGGGCTTTGGATTGCGAGGTCAGTCACTAACAGCGCAATCCAAAGTGTTAACATCGCCAATCAGATTGCGGATCTCATCGGTGCTGTTAGATACACATCTCAGCTAATGATATCAGCTGATATGTGCAGGGGATGATGTGAACTCAGTGTGGGAGCTCACATCAGAGGGAGGGAGCAAGCACATGATGTACCCAGTTCGTCATGTGTTGGAAAGAGGTTAAAAAGATAACTTTACCATAAAAATAACATAAAAAATGACTTTTACATTGTATATTTTTTTTCATGACAGTAAAGTCCTTAAGGCCCAGTCTCACATAACGACGCATCAACAATCCCAATCCCAATAACGATGTGCAGAGATCGCTGGTGCGTCGTTTACACATCGCTGGTAAGATGTCAAACAGGCATCTTACCAGCTATGTGAAAAACGATGCACTAGCGATCCAGAATTACACCGAGGTCGTTGTGAACTTTCTCTTCATAGTGTAGCATTGAGATCGTTGCTCATTATCTTGGTCAAACACAACGATGTAGCGTTCCCAGCGGGAGCACAACGATGCAGGAATGACCCAGAGCAGTGTGTAACGATCAACGATCTCACAACAGGGGCCAGATTGTTGGTGCGTGTCACAAAGAACGACATCGCTGTTGCGTCACAGATTTCGTGACGCAACAGCGATCCCAATAGCGATCTCTTTATGTGTGACAGGGCCTTTAGAGAATGATACTTTTGAAGATTTTAGTCAGATAAAATGTTGTCATAGTCAACATTGTAGCCTTTAGCTCACTAGTAGTGTTTCTTCCTCACATACTACTAGTCATGGGTTTGAGAGGGACCTAGCAGAGACAAACTATAAGGAGAGTCTGAAAAATACCATCCTAATGTGGTCTATAAGAATAGGTAAAAGAACATAGTAGTCTTTTGTGTAGTTTTGTGGAAACTAAACAGGGTACTAAAATGCACAACAGAGAGCATTGTGACGCCCTGTGTCTATCACCAAGAAATTACTACATATGCAATATTTTACTGTGTATTGCAAACTCTGATGGGAGTTTTGATTTCTTTGCTGGAGCAACTGCATTCATACATTTAATCCAGTCCCTTACTTTGTCTGAGTTCAGGGTTTTGGATACAGTCCATAACTGAGGGAGGAGGTACTGAGGTGTGTAGGGAAAACTTGATGGGATGGTGTATTTAAATAATTAATTTAAATCATTAGCCTTGCCAGGATGCACCGAGTGCCTGTACTTGGTTTGAACAGTCATTCTGGGTTGACAGAACCCCATTAAAGGAGCAACTAGTCCTGGTTCTGCCAGTCTTATTTGGGGTGAGGCCCAATGCAGAGTCTTACCTCCAGAGGCATAGTAATAAGATGAAGAATTTGCCCAAGACCTATTGGCAGCATTATCTGCAATTACATGAGCATCATGGAACAATGGATAAAATGTAAAGGACATGAAAATGACTGGAATCTAAGGGTGGCTTCACACCACGGCAGAGTCCGGTCCGGGGCTCTCTGGTGTAAACCAGACAGCCCCGGACAGAATTTTGGCCACATAGTATCCTATAGGGCAGATAGCTGCCATCCGGTTTCCATCTCTCCAGAAGAATCCGGGAGTAATCAGATTTTTCTCACCGTACACAAAAATGTTGCTTGCATAGGCTCCTAACATGGGAGCCTATGGAGCTGGATTGCACTGGTCCAGGAGGCAGTTCGCCGCAGTTATTTCAGGACCGCGGCTAGCTCCCCGCGAGCCGCGGTCCTCAGGCATCAGCAGCTGCAGCTGCGGCAGGCTGCACACCAGACCGGAGGGCACGTTTGGCCCTCCGGTTCTGTGTGCTGATCCGGTCCGGGGCTGTCAGGTTCATCCTGACAGCCCCGGACCAGACTCTGCCGTGGTGTGAAGCCGCCCTTAGTTAGCCCTGTAATTAAACTTTGAAAGTAAATAGGAAAAGAAATAACATCTTATGTTCAATTTACAGGCAAAAGAAGATCATTTTTATCAAGAAGTTTGAATTATTAAAAGTCAGGAAACTTGTATCTGCAGTCTTGTGTTACAGAGACATCCAGTAGGTGCAGCACCTGATCAAGTCACAAATCTTACTGTTTGAAGTTCTGTTTGCTTCAGTTGAGCAGTGAATATTCAGTTTAATATGGCTAATTTCCAGCATCACAGTAAACTTTGCTTGTTTCTTCTTATTACTTGGAAATCAGATTTGTAAGAGCAAGTAAAGGACTCATTCTGAATGTGGTGGTTATTGATACTAAATAAACTACAAGACAAAATGTGAACACTAAAATCATGTAATATATGGATGAGTATCTTCCAAAAGAAATTGATGAAAATTACCACTTTTTAGACATAATATGAAGGTAAAAATAATCAATCAAAGGAACTCTTTAGTAGATGCTATCCCCTACATTTTTCCTAGTACAAAGCCTAAGAGCAAGAAGTCATATATCTATGCTAGGTGTAAGAGCAGTGATGTCAACTAAAGCTTATGGACCCCAATGTGGAAGCTCTAACGAGCCCCCAATTATTGAAAATCTTTAATAGCAATAGTCTTTTTTCTAAAGGCCAAAGGGACTTTTGGGGCCCTCCAGGCTCTAGGGCCCGGGTGCGAATGCAACCCCTGTGAGAGTGTAGATGAATTCCCTAGAATACTTCTGTGGCACCCTGGCACCCTGTTGGGCACCACAGAACCCTTGGTACATGAATGGAGCAGTAACAGCAAGGCAACACTCACACAAACACCTTAGTACACCTTTAACACCAGTTTCACCCCAAACCTCTAGGGGGAGCTCCACTGGTCACTTTGAGCCAGTTCCCCCTATAAATAGGGTGTTGGAGGGAGAAACACCAGAGTGTGCAGACGCAAGAAGAGCTGCAGGACGTGTGCAACCACCGGTTTTGGAGCTATACCAGGCCCAAACCAGCACACCTGCCCAGTGAGAGACCCTTGCAATTGGGGTCAGAGGAAAGGAGAAAGCACCTCTCAGGGACATCAGAGTTACCCTAACTCTCCCTCATCATCCGGTTACTGGAACCGAGCTGTGAGAGCTACCCAGCCACTACAGAGAACCAGCACAACTAACAGCCCCCTGTTCACCTGAAGCACCTACCGACGAGAGCCCAGGGAAGAGCATTGATCCGGCTTAACCCTTTAACAGTGCCCTCAGTGCAGTTACCCAGGTGAACCACGTTCCACTGAACACACAACCCGGTCCGGCAGGATTCCACATCCACCCGACCTCACTAGAGAAGACAGAGAAAGAAAGCCTAACACTGCTTGCTGTGAAACTCCAGAAGTGTCAACCTCACTATCCCGGTCCGAGTGTACCTGCTTTCCATCAGTAAAGGTACCCAAAAAACTTTAATGTGTTTGCGTTTGATTCCTGGACCTAACAGCAGTATTACTAAGCTGCCTCACAACATCTTGTGCAGCTCCTGGCTCCGGGGACTCCCGCTCATCCTGTGGGGAGCGTCCCATCTTGCTGCATCCCATCCCCCGGAGGCCCAAGCAGCGCCGGTGGACATCACCGGAACTCTCACAGGTGGCGTCACGAAAGATTTAACCCCTTAACTATTCAGCCATTCCCCCATTGATCTGGACCACCGGGCCCCACAGCGCAGGCGCGGTTCCGTGACAAGGAGAAGCAGACGCCTGCGACGTGCAGAACCCAGCTACGGTGAGTCATTTCCTTAATGGGTTGTTTAGGAGTACACCACTTTCAAGACTGCTGACGTCCTGCTTCCTGGGAGGCAGGCACTCCTGCTTGATTAGTAGGTTGGATCAAAGGTATAGTTGCACCACGGTCCCAAACTAAGCACTCCTAAAGTTTATATGAGACATCTTAGCATCTGCAGCACCAGAAGCAATAGAGGCACTGAAGATGGCCAGGAGTGGGAGCTAGCAGTGCTCTCCCCCGGTATGGTTTAGAGCACTGCTTTACAATTTCTATTGCAAAGAGGTTGTAAGCAGTGTATTATGCATGTTCAGCCACTGCTGCTAGAAAGAAGCAGGGTCCAGTCTCTGGAATGACATGCTGTAAAGAATAAAACATCTAATTTTAATTATTAAGGGACCAGATGGGAGTTTTAATAAAAAGAAATGACATAAGTGCATGTTTTCATACTTTCTTACAATACCTGAAATACAACATATAACACTACCTAATGATATTGGAATGTAAATGAGTCTGATAGAATACCCCAATCTGTGCTAATCTATAATTTATAACAATTTCCTCGACAATTACTTAGTACTTGAGAGCTGATATCTTCACTGACAATACTTTTTACTGCAAAGCCTTGGGACATTTGGTAACATAGTAACATAGGTACAGATGCCCAGTGCTCGATTATCAGTTGCTTGGGATCACTTTAATTAGGATAAAAGTTATTTATTACATTATTATTATTTAATCCTTTTTTACTTCTAATAATAATAATATCATTATTAATATTATTGCTATCATTAAATTTTAAATTTAATATATCACAATAAATCTTGGGGTACATTTAGCCATTTGAATTCTAGATATCAATTCTGGCTACAGACCGCAGGTACCTCCTGGTGTCACATACAATTTAGTAAAATAATCCCATAATGTTATTGTTTATACATTTAATCGTTGATTTACTTGGAAGCAAGTTGAAAAGCGAGTAATAAATGATGACATTAAGTGGGAAGAAAGAAAGCAGATTACAACATGTTGCAGTTATGTTCTTACACAAATCTATGTGTATTGCAGAGTGGTGAATTAATGTTTCCCTGCGGAGTTGTGGGAGGACAAGCCACAAACCAATATTTGGCCAGCAATGGCAAGGCTCACAATTGTAAGTGACACTACATATGTAACCGGGTGACATGAAGAAATGCACCCAGAGCGATTACCAATTAGGCCTTCTCTCCGTTCAATAGAACACAAATGAGGCATGAACTTTGGAGAGGATGAACTGGACAATGAATTCTACTCCAGCCTTGGAGTGGGCCTGCTGGCTGCTCACTGCTGTTTGTTGTTATTGGTGAGGCTAGAGAACTTGGCAGGAGGAACACAGCCAGTTCCCACTTAGTCCCTCAGTCAGGAAAGTCTCACAGCCTGCAAGGAGACAGGCTGACTGAAAGAGACCAGCCAGCTCCAGTGCAGATAAGTTAAAGTACACAGAGTGGACGTAAATTACCACGACCCTCAGCAGTGGGACATTGACCAGGTCCTGTCAAACTGAGGACATATATTGGCGGGGCCATGTGTCTCACTGGCATTTGCTTGTATTTATATAGACGGAAGGGATCCCCTGTAGACTGATTCTCCTGCTCAGTTCAGTGTCAGCAAGGACACAGACCTTCAATGAAGTCTTGGAAGAAAAGAGGTTAAATAGACAAATATTATTATTACGAATCATTCTTCACTAGCTGGCCCCGCAGGATGCTAATCAAATTTCCCTGGAAAAAGTTCACTGAAAAGCCAACATTTTATTCCTCTAACTAAGGTGAAGACCAGTAGCATTACTGTCGCCTCTCATTAACATCACTGTCTCTATATTGTATGTTGTGTGGAGACATCCAGAGACCTGACCAAGGTGACAGTTTCCTGGGATACAGATAGCGGGGAAGTGGCAGTTTAATCCTAATCCTAGTGATGTGAGGGGTAATGTGCAGGGCGAGGGGTGGGCAGGGCAGGCAGCCATTCAGAGTGCTACTTATTGTCTCAATTGGGGTGCATTTTGGTGTGTGTATGGGGAGGATGACATTTCTGAATGCCTGCAGTCAGGGCTGCCACTAGGAATTTTGGGGCCTCTCACTGGCAAAATTTTGCCCCCCCCCCCCACTACATGAGACTCCAACCCAGCTCTGCCTCCCCCTCAGCTCTGCCTCCCCTATTAGAAAAAAACCCACTTCTGCACCACATCCTCACCAATCACACATTAACATCAAACACCAGTTTGCATTGGTCTGGAGTGCAGTGAAGTCTGTTAATAAATTTTGTAAATCATATATATCACATAGGAGACTGCTATATATACATCACTCAGGAGACACTGAGAGCATATGTAGCACTGCAGAGGGCTGGAGGGCACAACGACAGGGGGGGGGGGGGGGTGAGCTGAGCTCTACAAGCAGGAGCCACAGGGATGTTCTCTCAATCATGGTGGTTTAATGCTTTAGTGCAGCTACTCTGCCATGGGGCACAATCCACTAATATTTTGAGTGTTCTTTTGCTGCTTTTCCAGTGGGAAGCATGGTATTACTTAATACTGTGGTATGGTTATTCTGAGATTGTGCTTAGGCTGGCTTCACAACCATGTTTTTGAGGATCTGGGCCTATCCGTTTTGAAATGGATAGGCTGGGATCCGTTTTTGCCTCCCGTGTATCCCTATGGGCACAGATTGGTCATATATTCTCAGCTGGACTCAGAGGCGTGCAGACGTGCCTGTCTGCTCTCTGCTAGACTGTGGAGACAATAGGGCGCCTTGCTAGTGGCAGCCCATTGCAGCAGCTATTATTTTGTTTGTTACAGTTTTGCTACAGTCTTTGTACCTTTCCTGATGCTTTTTGGACCTCTAATTTCAACCTTGGATCTATGCAATGTTTTCATCTCATGGGATTGCGACGTTCCTGCACGCTGGTCTGCTGTGGGATGGAAAATGAAGCACGACATTCTACTCGCTGCCATGATTTTTCACTGATTCTCACACATGCCAAGTCCCTTCGGGCATGCACTTGGGTACCAATATGTCATCTAGTAATACTACCAATGGATGTATGCTGTTCCCACAGCCTGTGCAGTGATACAGCCTATGTGCTGCGGAGCACCGTATACAATATGCCACGGAGAGGCCTCGTGGGATGGATGGAATCACTGATCGGATGGTTGTCCCTAGGTCTGTCGTAAACGGGTAGTGTATACAAGGAGTCGACTTCTGGAACTGCGCAGGACAAAGTCTTCTCCAGCAGTTGCAATACCACATGTACCACGGGAAATGAGGAGACCTTTCAGAGGTTGCAAGCAGGCAAGAAGATCAAGTCCTGGAGGAGAAGGTTTAAACCTGCGGTCCCATCCATCATCATGGGTAATGTACGATCGCTTGGTAACAAGTCGGATGAACTGCTGGCTCTGGTAAGACCCAGAAGGAGTTCAGGGAATGCAGTCTCATGTGCTTTACAGAAACCTGGTTGCATGAGGACGTCCCAGATTCAAGTGTATCGGTACCAGGGTTTCAAATGGTTCGGGCTGACAGGGACAGAGTGAAGTGCGGTAAGAAGAAGGGCGGAGGTGTGATACTGTACATTAACAACAGATGGTGTAATCAGGGCATGTAACAGTTAAGGAGAGACATTGTTGCCCAAACATTGAACTATTAGCAGTGGGCCTCAGGCCTTACTATCTGCCTAGAGAATTCTCTCTTGTTATTGCAGTGGTGTCGTATATACCGCCATCTGCAAATCCAGAGGCAGTGGGGAAGTACTGTCTGGGGTGATTGCCCGGCTTCAGACGAAACACCCTAACTCTCTAACTGTCATTTCTGGGGATTTTAATCGAGCCAAGATCTCATTACCAAAGTTCTATCAATATGTCAAATGTTCTACACGGGACAATTATATATTGGATCTCCTCTATGCCAGTGTTAAGGATGCTTACTCATCATCTGCATTGCCCCCCCTGGGAAATCTGACCACAACCTGATACTATGTCTCAGCCTATCAACCAGTTGTCTGCAAACAACCAGCGACAATTAAACAGATAAGGAAGTGGTCTCCGGCAGCAGAGAAGGGGTTACAAGACTGCTTTGATTGCACAGACTGGGAGGTGTTATGTGCCAGGGAACCTAATGATGATGTTAATGAGGTTACCGGGAGAGTTACTGATTACATCAACTTTTGTACTGACAATATTGTACCTATTCATGAGATTCGGTGTTATGCAAACAATAAGCCTTGGATTACAAAAGAATTGAAACATCTACTAAACAGGAAAAAAAAAGATTTTAAAAGGAAGGACAAGGAGGAAATGAAAATTGTACAGCGAGACTTAAAGGGTAAAATTAAGATTGCCCGTGAAGCATTCAGAATTAAATTGGAAAATAAATTGTACACAACAACTCCAGAGAAGTGTGGGCTGGAATGAAGCTATTGACTGGGTTTAAGGCAAGGTAGATCAGGGGGGTGGGGGCTTATCATGGCTAGTGAAATGAATGAGTTTTTCAACATATTCAACAATAAATGTGCGATGTCAACAGGGGAGAGGGACGGGGAGCGACAAGCAATATCAACTGGGGGGAGGAAGTTAGAGACTTTCTTGATCTCCGAAAATGATGTGAGAGAACAGTTTAGTAAGCTGGTCATTGGTAAAGCAGCAGGGCCTGATGGTATCTGTCCACGTGTCCTCAGAGTGTGTGCAAATCAGTTGTGCACTGTCTTCCAGCACCTGTTTAACTGGAGCTTATAATCACAAAGAGTACCAGTTCTATGGAAGAATTCTTGCCTGGTGCCGTTTCCCAAGACTACCTTCCCGAGCTCCCATAATGACTATAGACTGGTGGCCTTAACATCACATGCGATGAAGTCCTTGGAGAGAATTGTACTTGCCTACTTGTGTTCGAGGGTGTCTGCTTTTATGGACCCCCTTCAGTTTGCGTATCGGCAGAGTCTGGGGTGGACGATGCTGTAGCGTATCTGCTACAAACAGTACATTCCTTTTTGGACAATGATGGAACCAACTGTGCGTGGCCATGTTCTTCGATTTCTCCAGTGCATTCAACACCTTACAGCCACTATTATTACGTAAAAACTGGTTGAAATGGCGGTTGATGAGGGACTAGTGAATTGGATCATTGATTACCTGTGGACAGGCCACAGTTCGTAGGTTGGGGGCGGCCGTATCGGATAGTGTTCGGAGCAGTGTTGGAGCCCCTCAGGGAACGGTGCTGTCGCCATTCCTTTTTATGTTATACACAGCTGATTTTCAGTATAAATCAGACCTTTGTCACCTTCAGAAGTACTCTGATGACTCAGTGATAGTCGGAGGTATTGAGAGAGGCCGGGGGGAGGAGGAATACAGAAGGGTGGTTTTGGACTTTGTTGACTGGTGCCAGGCTAACCATTTAGAACTCAACGTAAAGAAAACCAGGGAGTTGGTGTTGAGTTATGGAAGGTGCATGAAGGATTGTTTACCTATCACTATTGATGGTCAGGATGTGGAGATGGTGGAGAATTTTAAATATTTGGGGGTTCACCTGGACAGCAAGCTTGATTGGAGGTGCCATATAGAGAAGGTTTGCAAGAAAAGGATGAGTAGACTTTACTTCCTAAGGAAGTTAAGGTCGTTTAATGTGTGTAACAAAATGCTTGAAATGTTCTACCAATCTATTGTGGCGAGTGCAATCTTTGCTGCAATAATATGCTGGGGTAGTAGTGTGCGCACAGCTGACGCTAATAAGCTGAATAAACTTATCAAGAAGGCTAGTGCGGCGGTGGGTCTACAACTTAGGACTTTCGAGGAGGTATTAGAGGATAGAATTAATAAGAAATGCAAAACTATAATGAGCAACAATACACACCCGCTCTCTGAACTGTTTGCGAAGCAGAAGAGCACATTCAGCAAGCGTCTAATCCAACTAATGTGTAAAAAGGAAAGATACAGAAAATCGTTTGTTCCGACAGCTGTGGGGATGTTTAACAAATGTATAAGTGTAAAGCATCCCAAGACTAAGTGAAGTTCTAAGTGTATGGGGGGAATAGGTGAGGTACATGTACCAGTCTACCCGCATCTGCTGTCCATATAGACTTATTTTGTAAAGTGTGTAATGTTCTTGATCTTTGTTCTGCTGCTGTAATACTGTAATTTCCTCCGGGATCAATAAAGTTTATCTTATCTTATATGGCATTCTGTGTGAATTCAGTCAGGGATCCATTTGTGTCCTGTTTTTTTCTGTACCCAGAATTGGAGACTGCTCCGATTTTGGGCGCACCTGACATAAATGGACAGAAACTAATCCGGCGTGGTCTAGAGCAGTGTTTCCAACTCCAGTCCTCAAGGCACACCAACAGGTCATGTTTTCAGGATTTCCTTATCATTAGACAGATGATGGAATTATCCCTGTGCAAGTGATTAAATTATCACCTATGCAATCCTAAGGAAATCCTGAAAACATGACCTGTTGGTGTGCCTTGAGGACTGGAGTTGGGAAACACTGGTCTAGAGCACATAAAGTGGGAGGAGTGTATGGTGGCCGATCCTGGAAAGAAAATGATTGTTTTCCAGATCCGGTTTTAGGTACAGAGCATGCTCAGAACAAATGCACTAATCCTCCCAGAACAATTTTATGTTGAGGACCTATCTCTCTCTCTCTTTCTCTCTCCAGAACTGGCATTACCATTATGTCCTATGGCTGCACCAATTGCCATGCACAAAACGGATCCTTTAAAAACTGGATCCAGGTGCATAATTGTCATTCCTTTACATGACTCCGTTCCTGTCCGTGTGGTCCTTCAAAAACCAGGATCCAAAACGTGATGTGAATGGGGCCTTAAACATAGGCCGGTACTCCAGGTTATTACTTGAGCCATGTGGATCTCTATTATCTCCATATAGCATAATGTGGCCTCTATAATCCTCTATTTAGCATAATGTAGTCTCCATTATCCTTCATTTAGAACAATGCAGCCATCTATAATCTCGCATATATGCATATCACTCGTTGTATCTATAATCCTGCATATAGAATACATGATGGCCTCTATTGTCCTCCATATAGCATACTGTATTCCTCTTATCATCCATATAGCATACTATGCCTCTATCAACCCATATAGTGTACTTGGCCTCTATTATCCTTACAACATAGTAATTTACTGTGGGCCTTTAAGTCTTCTTCCAATATCATTACTAGTGGCCTTATTACCTCCATATAGCATACTGTGGCTCTATTATCACTCCATATAGCATACTTGCGTCTATTATCCTCCATTATAGCATATGTGACCTTTATTGTATCCTCCATATAGCCCATCCTGTACATAGCCCCCAGGTGCATTAACCCCCTCCCCAGAGCCCACACTGCTGTGAGCGGGGTGGCATCCTAGCAGCACCACCGCCCCTGCAGCCGCAAGTGAGGCTGGGGTGGTATATGCTGCGCTGCCACTGGCCAGGTTGTCTATGCAGCTAGGGGAATGCTGTATGGATAGCGCCGCCCCTCTGCACAGCCGCCCCCCCTGCCAGCTTGCGCCCTGAATAGGGCCCCTGTCCAATGGTCTCCCTGATAGCCCCATCATGGTATACCCATCTGGTACATCCCCCCATCATGGTATAGCTCCCATCATGGTACATCATCCCCCATCCTGTATTATGCCCCATCTGGTACATCCCCATCGGTATAGCCCCCATCCTGATATAACCCCCATCGTGGTATTAGTCCCCACATCTATTATTAGGCCCCCCATTTTAGCATTAGCCCCCATCCTGGCAATAGGCTCGCATTGTGGTATCATGCCCTCCATCCTGGTATTAGCCCCCATCCTGGTATTGGCCCCATATCCTGGTATTAGGCCCCCCATCCAGTATTGGCCGCATCTAGTATTCCTCCCATCTGGTATTAAGCCCCGATTCTGGTATTTGTCCCCCAGCAGTGGCCTATGCACACAAAAAAAGATAAACTATTTTGCTCACCTCCCAGCTCCCAGAAACACACATCCACAGCATCCTTCTGTCTGTACAGGGCATCTGATCATATGAGCGGTGCATGCAGTGATGATGTCACAGCTGCACTGCTTACATGATCAGATGCCCAGGACAGACAGAAGGATGCTGTGGAGGTGCGGTGCTGGGAGCTGATGAGGTGAATAAAATCACCTGCACATGATCGCAAGGGCTGCTTCATGGGTAACTTCAGTGCTGAGGTGATGGGATGGGGAGAAAGGTGAATATCATATTAGGCTAATGAGCAGGCCCACATGACCTCCTGCTTCCTCTGCAGCCTGCTCATGCCTGCTTCAGCCTCTGGAAGTCCTGATTGGGTGTGCTCCCGGAGAGGGCCCCAGGCCCTGCAGTGAGATAAATATCCCCACCCCCTGGTGTCTACAGCCGGGCCCCTCAGTGTACCACCAGCCACCGGGCCCCTCACAGGAGTTAGGCCAGTCAAGCCCTGATGGCAGCCCTGTCTGCAGCCACCTGGCTTTTTCCTCAGGCCACAGGCATTCAGCACATTGATAGCCACTGTGCAGGCACAAAGACACTGCTCACCCACTCTTAGTCTGCACCCCGCTTCCTCCATGCACTCAATTCTATTCACATCTATCAGATGAAAATACATTTGCTTTGAGTGTCGCCCATGACAGGAGCACAGGAGTTGTAATTAGCTCCCAGCCCCGACAGGAACTCCAGCAGAACGCAGGTCTGTAGCCTGCTGGAGACAACACATGCAGGTGACGTCGGATGGCCTGATGCAGTGATGACATCATGTCATCCAACACCCCAGCTGTACAGGACAGAAGAAGAGACAGAGCTATGCTGGACAGAGAGCCACAATTAGGTGAATACAAGCCTTCTTTTTTTTCCATTCTATTTGCAACTGTTAGGGGGAACATTACAAGATGAGCTGACTATGGAACCATGTTGGGTTGGTTGTGGGGACATGAAGGGCAGGCTGTGGGGACAATAGATGGAAACAAAATAAACATACATGCAAATACAGCAGAATATTTGAGCATATCATTTTCTTCTTCGGTTTTGTCTGTTTAATGGCCAGTGTGAACATGCTCTTATACTTTGCATGTATGCCAAAGCTCATGCTTCAGCTCATTTTTTTGTTTTTTGTACAAGTATAGGGTGTGCCCCATACCTTCCTTGGGTTGGCATTCCATTTATAATGTTTCCTTTCCATTTATGGCTGTTTCTCCATTATCAGGATCCAGGCACGCTTCAGACTTATTCACATTGAGGTCTGTTCTGACACATGGTAAGGTTATAATATTGCAGAGACTTAGGTACTATCCCGATATGGGTACACCTTGTTGTGGAATGGCCTTACGCATTTTTGATCAAAAATAGTGTTTACTAAGAACACTGTGTTATTAAAATGGACTTGCTTTTTACTTATTTATTTACAGCAGAGTATTTGTCCGTATCATTTTCATCTTAGATTTTGTTTGTATAGTGCTTGGTATCCGGCCTTATCTAAGAGTATGGATGTTATCCATAGGTTATAGACCAGACAATGGGCATCATAAGTACCTGTATAACTGATGAACTCTGCAGGCCTTATCTGTGTGCATGTTTAATAATATCAAAATAATATTAGAATCTGAGAGTCCTCAGTGGTTGATACCTTTTACTGGCTAACTGAAAAGATGGTGGCTTTCGAGACTATGGCCTCTTCATAAGGCATTATCATGGAGTCTACTCCATCCTGTTAGTGCATTGATAACCTGACCGGGTGTTGATAATGGCTGTTTCTTTCTGTGATGTTTTAGTTTAGTCTAGTTACAAGTGATGAGCGAGTGAAATCGTTACTATTCGCTACTCGCACAGATAGTACAGTATTCACGATACTTGTTACTCAGGGAGTATCGCAGTTGCTCATGAGTGATGCATCCATTGTTATTGATCTGACACAACTTGACCGCTCCTTTCAGTACACAAAGTGAGTCGGCCCCCCAGTGAGAGAGAATTGAATGTTAAGGCCACTTCACACACTACAACATCGCTAACGATGTCGCTGCAACGTCATCGGTTTTGTGACGTAAACAGCGACCTCTCCAGCAATGTTGTAGTGTGTGATAGCCACCAGCGACCTGGCCCCTGCTGTGAGGTCGATGGTTGCTGCACGTCGCTCAGTACAATTTTTTGGTCCCAAGTCTCCCGCTGGTCAGTGTCAGCACACATCGCTGTGTGTGACCGCAAGAGACGAGCGAACCAGCGACCTCACAGGCTGGTATCCATGATAAACAGCGGGTAACTAAGCAGCACGCACTGCTTAGTTACCCGGTGTTTATCATGGATACCAGCGTCCTCCCTGTTTAGTGCAGCCTGTAAGCAGGGAGGACGCTGGTAACTATGATAAACTGCGGGTATCTAGGCAGCGTTGCCTAGATACCCGCAGTTTATCATGGTTACCAACGTCCTCCCTGCTTACAGGCTGCGCTAAGCAGGGAGGACGCTGGTATCCATGATAAACACTGGGTAACTAAGCAGCACGCACTGCTTAGTTACCGCTGTTTATCATGGATATCAGCGATCTCACGGGTGCTGAGTCGCTGGTGAGTCTGCCGGTTTGACAGCTCACCAGCGACTCCAGAGAGACTTTCCAGCGATCCCAGCCAGGTCGGATCGCTGGAAAGTCTCAGCGTGTGACGGTATCTTTAGGATCTCTCTGGGGGGGCACAGCAAGGTGTGTATGCAGTGAAAATGCAAAAAAAAGCCCACCCTGCAGCCCTGTCCGAGAATTGCTCATTTAATGGCCATATGTGTGTGGGTGGAGTCTATCACTAATTGACTAACATTGGACTCACTATTTGGACGAGTACGTGAGTATTGAAAATTACACGTTACAAGTATAGTGGTTACGAATATTTTGATACTCACTCATCATTGGTTACAAGGTGATTCACTCCCTATTTTACCTGGAAGAAAATGCTGTACCTTCTAAAAGAGATGGCCGACTGTACTAAAATTTGAACAGTACATACTTTGGTTCATGAGAAGAGAGAGTGCGATGAACCTCAGTGACGAGAATCCTCTTTATGCAGATTGGTCTTGCCATCTTGTTGCCCCACCCCGCTTGTCTTCAATGAAATAGACTTGGAAAGAGATGGAAGCCTTCTTTGATGACAGATTAATCTTTAAGGGACTGTGGTCACCAAGATTGCCTGATATAACACCGCTGGATAGTTTCTTTTGGGGCCATTTGAAAGGTCGGGTGTACAGTAACAAGCCATGAACATATTACAGGTACTCCTAGAGAACATACAGCGAAAAATTCAGGCTGTGACCCCAGACGTTCTGTGAAGTACATTCAACAAATGAAATAGCGCGTGCAGGCGTACTTGGGTGCTAATGGTGGACATTTTCAACACTTGCTTTAAAACATCAGTTTCTCATGAACATGCACAGTATTCACAGTCCAAATGTCAGTGTGATAGATTATCTCTTCTAGATGTTACAGCAATGTTTCCAGGTAGAGTAGTGAGTAAATCACTCTGAACAATAAAATTGCTAAATATTTTTTAGAAAAGGAACTATCATAACTGCTCATTTGCAAAATATATCAGTTTGTTATGGTAATTTTTTAATACAGCTTTAGCACTAATAATAATTGTTCTACACCATCAAATTATTAGAATTATCATTAATCTTCACAATTATGATTCTAATAAGCCACTCATTGAATTTGGATAACCCATTTTTAGCTACACAATACATTACAAAGCAGTGGCCTCAGAAATGCATAGAGTAGATCTGTACATGGTGCTTTTATTAACAGAGCAACTGTTAGAATGTCCTACCTCTTATTATAGCCATCAAAGATAAGGGGCCTCATTTGAATGTATACACTGCAGTGTTGACTATTCCAAGGTCATGTACAATATAAAATTAGATAATACAATTTCTAAAGTTTTCTTTCCCATTGTCTCAGTTCAGGTATTTGTTCTGCTAATAGAGGTATATTAGTACATTGGCTAATGAGTAACTATTTTATATGTTAAAAGCAGTCCATTTTCTTTATCAGTTCCTGAAGGGCACATATAAAGCCCTGTGCCCACGCTCAAAAAGTGATGCAGATATTTCTGCATCAAATCTGCATCCGCTTTTTGCACAATTACACAGCAAAAAGATTGCGTTTTTGGTGCAGAAAACTCTGCATGTGTAAAATTTCAGGTGCTGGCCATGGCCGCAAGTTTTATTCCTTACGTTAGATTTGACAGCTTTCTATGCTGCCTGCATAGGGGAACGATAAGCACCCCAAGCTCCCGTTAGACAGCAGGGCTGAATAGTACTGTCAGATTTCAGAAGCAGACAGCGTAGAAGGCTGTCAAATCTCACATACCGAACAAAACTTGAGCCCGTGGCCATCATCTGATATCCGACAGTACTATTAAGCCCTGCCATCTAAAGGGAGCTGAGCACGCTTATCGTTCCCCTGCGCAGACAGCATAGAAGGCTGCCATAAAACTTGAGGCCATAGCTGCCACCTGAAATTTTACACATGCAGAATTTTCTGCACCAATTACTTTGGATGGCGGGGCTCAAAAATAGTGTTGGATTTCGGGTTCCATGCACTACCCGCAAAGTACGTTACATATCCTGGTTTGATAGCCAGGTACACTGTTTGTGTACTCCTCAGAGTATAAACCAGGAAGCAGTAACTTGTATGGCAAAAAAACGCTGCACAATAATTGACATGCTGCAGATTTTTACAGATCAAAAATACATAAAAACCTGCATCTAATATGCTGTGCTAAAAAGCGCAGACATTGGCACAATACACACAAAGTCACATTGACTTTGCTGTTTAACTAATATACCATGTTCATTTGCTGCACATTTTTACAAATACGCTGTACCAGTGTACCAGTGTAATTCAGCAACTTATATTTTAAGTTTATGAAGCATGAATATCAGAAAAAAAGGGGTTAATCACATACAGTATATTGAAAAAAATTATAGGGACACCTACATATTATACCTTAAGAAGCCTTTATGATATTCTGTTCTAAAGCCATAGAAACAAATATGCAGCTACCTCTTCCCTTTGTAGCTTTAAGGCTATGTTCACGCAGTGCATTTTACTGAATTTTTGCTACGTTTTTGGTGTCAGGTTTTGCTTTGGTTTTATGCTAATCTAATCCTGTGTTTTTTGTTTGAAAGACTGAGCATGTTGATTTTTTTCTGAGTTTTTGCCATGGTTCTATGACCAAAACGCATAAAAAATGCAGCAACCAAAAATACATTAAAACCATGAGAAACCGCAGCAGAAAATGCAAGTTTTCTCCAGCCAAATAATCTGGAGTTTAGTATTCTGCCTATTTATGAGCAGGAAAGGAAATGTTCATAGTTAATACCAGTTATAACCCATAGAGGTCATCAAATACACCACACTCTCCAGTAGTGTTTTCCTGTTTAAGCATAAGTCATTTAAAAAGGACTTCCCCCTGCTTCTCTTGGATGAAGGAGATGGCAGACATTTTCCTGAGCCCCTGAGATGATAAGACATGTGTCCCTGGCTCCTGTCCCCTCTTCCTACAACTTTCCTCTTGTCAGATGATTCCGGTGAGAGTAAAATGCAGTTAGATGTTTATGCTAGGATCTGTGTAAGCAGGTGTAGGCTGCAGTCATTGTATAGTGTAATAGAAGTGAGGTATATCTATATCTGTAATACTGCATGCTAGCATGATCATGTACTATATGTAGTTAGATGTGTTTTTGTGTAGAATCTGTGTATGTAGGTTATTATACAGCCACTGTGTAGAATCTATCTTAACCATAATGCCCCTTGCACTGTATGCAGATAGAAGCATTTATGTATATACTAGAGCCTGCTGCAGTGACCTTTGCCCCAGTTATTCATGGTAACTGTACTCTGTGTTATATTACTGCAGTGCTAGTTCCTTTAATGTGCCCAGTACTGACTGTGGTTATTCTATACCTTGTATTATAGTTTTTACCATATTAATCAAGTTCATATGACTCAATAAATCAAGACTAAAGAACCCCTACAGTCTGTTTACTGGGAATGTGAACGAGGGTTAAGCTTTATGCTGGATATCCACAGCACCACATGTGGAAGAAGGCACAACAGTAAAAATGGATCGCTGAGCTATGGAGAACCGACTAGTAAAATGGACACTGGCCGCAGGTGGTAGTTGAACAGACTGTATGGGACCGCTACCACCTAAGCTATACCGCATACGGGTATTACAGCAGCCCCCCCAGCAAACGCAGCAAGATTACCGCCATTCCAAAGCCGTTTGTATATAGACTCAGGTCCGCACTGAAGCACCCAGCCACCTGTCGACCACCCCAAGTAAAACTAATAGCCGGTCACAGGCTGTAGTTGATCAAATTGTATGGAACTGCCAACACCCATGCTGCACGCTTATGGGAATCACAGCAGCCGCCATACAGCCGCAGTAATGAGAGCGCAGCCCGCCAGAAAGCGCATCACTATTCTTGCAACGGGAAGCCCATCCTCAATGGACTCAGTTTACCGCCAAGTATCCAGCAGTTCAGCTAAGCACAATGACTCGAAGGACACATACTCACTCAAAACAAGGTCATGAGCAGGCTCTAGCAAGTTATCAATAGCAGAGCTTGCTGCTGTCGTCTGCGCCGAAGCCAAGGCCAAAGCGAGTCCTTCCTTTGCCGCACGAAGAGATGCAATTAAAACTAAGACAAGCAGAGCAAGAAGCAGAAAAAACTCACCTGCAGGCAGAAACGTACATCTCCAGGTAGAGCAAGAAGCAGAGAGTGCCCCTTGCGAGCGTCCCTAGAAAGACTTGTCACAAACAGAGAGACAGCAGCTGCAATAGCTAAAGCAGAGTATTTGAAAGCTATGCAGAATCCCATTATGAGAGAATCAGCAACGTTTTTGCACCAGACCTAGACCAGTGGGATCCAACACAGTGTGTCGCAGAGTGCGTCCAACAACATTCCAGATTTCGATGACAGCCCTGACGCACTCAACCCTAAACTTCCCTACTAAAACGAGAAAGCGTCCAGCACGGAGATGTTGACCACAGCTACTGTTTCCATCGAGCAGAAGGCACAGCTTCTTCCCACCCTAAAGAGACACCTTCCTCTCCAGAGAGATACTTTACAGACTATCCAAAGTCGGGAGAGTCCAACAGGTATGGTGATGCACACACACTAGACATGACTATAACACACCGGCTCGTACCAGCACTGACCAAGCCACCGTGGACTTTGCAAAGTTCTTTGCTCATCGAGAACTAGTTTTCAAAAGGACTTGTGAATTCACTGACAAAGCCGAGAACTATAGCTCATGGCGAGCCTCATTTCAGAACGCCATTCAGGGTCTGGACCTTTCTAGTAGGGAGGAGTTAGATCTCCTGGTAAAGTGGGTAGGACTTTTTTGGAGGCTAGGTAGGACAGCCCCGACGTTTGGACTACTACACAGACTGTGGGCTAGGGTTAAAAAGGCTAGGGAAATAGATGGTTGACAATATATACCCCTCTCTGGTCCACTGAAAAGTTGGGTGAATTTTTTAAAATAGGGAATTGAAAGATTGGATGCGCAGAGGAATTAGCTGTGATATCAGCTATTGACGGACAAGACCCTTAAATCGTTTGAGGCTTTGCAGGAAGAATTTCATTTAATTGACACACATAGATATCAACATTTACAGGTTAAACATGTGTTTACACACAATGTAAGCAAGGTGGAATGCGCATCCACAAGGATATTGTTCTCGACTACATATGTATGGAAGGATCAACGAGAGGGGTGATATTCACAGTGCATAAAGACCTTCTGCACACATCTTATTGAGACACCCAATAATAGTAAGGAGTAAGTGGGAGAAGATGTGGGGGCTTTAGGGGATGATAAATGGGAATCTATTTTGGAATATGTCCCTAAATTGTCATTGAGCGAACCTGGGAGGATGTCTCACCTTTGACTATCCAAAAGCCTATAGATCTCCAGAATTTCTTATTAGAGTGGGAGTACGCCTAACTTCGGAATGTCCCTGGTGTATGTCTGAGGCGGTGGCATTCTACATATGATGTGGGAGTGCCCGAGACTAACATCCTTTTGGGTTGTAGTTCTTACCTTAATTGAAGGGAAATATAAATGTATTATCCCCAGAGACCTGGTGGTATGTGTGTTGGGATATGTGGAGGAAATTACAGTGGATGACACAAGTAAAATTGCATTGTGAGGCTTTTATATGCGGCTAGGAAATTAATAGCCAAATATTGTATTGGGACCGAACCCCCTTCCAGACAAGAGTATATCAAGCAGGTCGATGTATTGTACAATTAGAGGAACATATTTATTGTAAGAGAAAAAATACTAAAATGTTTGATAAACTCTGGATGCCATGGAGGATATGTCTTAATGGTAAAAAGTTGGAGAGTACAACGAGGGTAAGAGGCCTGGAAGATTTTTTTCAGAAAGGAGGATGTAATAACTGGTATTGAAGAAATATTTTTACAAGATACAAAAAACTCGTGGAAGGTTGCTGTCGAAGGGGAGGGGGGCGGGTTATGGAGGGATTTACTTTCTTATAAGAAATGTAACTTGTCGAGTTGATTTTATAGTGAACAAATTGTGAATTATAAAAATTATCTGATTAAAAAAAAATGGCTCAGAAGGAGTCGGTTGAGTATGCCAAAAGACTAAGAGGCATTAATATAAAGCATCCACACACAGGTCTAGTGTGGGAAAGACTGGATGAATGTTCCATATAAGTCATTGAAAATGCTTTATACAAAAGAATTGATGATTTTCCTAAGATAGGGCCTAAAGGTTATCAAAAGCTTATAGAGTTGAGTGACTTGTTGATAGAGTTACAGGTTGCCAAAGTGGAAGGAGATTTGCCCGGATTGGCATTCTTAGACACTGCCAGGGATATCAGTCTGATAGTGCAAAAGCGTCCTTACAATCTACAAGAAAAGTGGGTCACATATGGTTCATGGTATAAGCAAACTCATAACGTGCCGTTCCCTCCTTTCACTGTATTTTTAGATTTTGTCACCCAACAAGCTAAGATCAACTAAGAT
This sequence comes from Allobates femoralis, assembly GCA_033576535.1. Taxonomy (NCBI): domain Eukaryota; kingdom Metazoa; phylum Chordata; class Amphibia; order Anura; family Aromobatidae; genus Allobates; species Allobates femoralis. The sequence goes on from JARQOC010000005.1 coordinate 150,735,217, forward strand.
CAGGACCCTAGTTTTGACTTCACTCTGTCATGTCCCACTGTCCCCAGTGTCAAATCTAGTAGGACACCCGTGGCAGTCCACAAAACTATCATTGTTTCCACAGGTCCTCCTCACAATGCGACTAAGCCACTTCCAGAAGAGAACAAACCTCAAGATGTCAGTAAGCAATGTCCTCTGCACAAAAAACCACATCCTCTACTAAAATGAAGAGCCTTAAGGGAGAAGTCTTTAGAGGATCGGAAAGGTTTCATCAAAGAAAACAACATGCTTCAAATGCTGTGTTGCAACATCGCACTTTGCCAGGAACTGTGAAGCTAGCATGAAATGCGCAGAATGCAGCAGCAAGGATCACAATACACCCTGGACCCTTGTACCCTGGACCATCCCTACGAGTGTTGCCGCAAGCAGAGAAGCACAATAGAAAGCAGAAGAACACTGCCGAAGACACCTCCATGGTCACCTCTCAATGTACGGAGATCTGTAAAGGACTCATAAGAGAAAGGTCCTGTTAAAAAATCTGCCTTGTCCAAGTCTACCCAGCAGGCCACTGGGACAAAGCACTCAAAATATATGCAATCCTGGATGACCAAATCAACAGATCTCTAGCCACGTCCATCTTCTTTGACAACTTCAGCATTGTAGGCCCAGGTTCTCTCTACTCTTTGAGGAAGTGTTCAGGTACCGTTGAGACGGCGGGGAGGAAAGCAACCGGATACAAAGTGGAGTCCATAGATGGTCAGACATGCCTACCAGTACCAACCATCCTAGAGTGCAACCAGATCCCTGACAACAGGTCTGAGATACCTTCACAGGAAGTGCAACACATCACCCCCATCTGAAGTGTATAGCTCACTTGATACCTGAGTTGGACCCAGAAGATCCAACAGCTTTACTCCTGGGAAGAGATATACTAAGAGTCCACAAGTCTAGAGAGTCTATCAATGGCTTCTACTGTAGAACACTCCATACACACAGAGGCTCGACCTTGGATGGGTCATTATAGAAGATGTCTGTTTAGGAGGAGCACACAAGCTGACCTCAGTCAACAGTATGCTCACCAGCACACGAGAAAGTGGACATCCATCTCTCTTCCAGCCATGTCAGAATAGTCTGCTGGTAAAGGAGTTACCAAGCAGCACTCCCCTGCCTTGCCCTTCCTCAGTTCATTCCAACGAATACCACACCTGCGTAGGTGAACAAGACCACATAGGATGTACAGTCTTCCACAGGACAAAGGAAGATAACAAGGCAGCAATGTTTATAGAAGACAGAATATTCTTGAACATCATGGATAGAGAAATAGTCTAACAAGCCGAACAGTTGGGTTGCACCTCTACCATTTCAACCTCGGAGAAGACGCCTACCCAACAACATTTAACTGGTCTACAGTCGATTCATCTCCCTCAAACACAAACTTCAGAAGTCACCTGAAACAAAAGAACATTTCTTTACCTTCATGGGGAAGACATTCCAGAACAACCACACTAAGATTGCACCTGCAGTTCGAGACTCCAATAAGTGTTGGTACTTACCCATCTTCGGAGTGTACCATCCTAAGAAGCCAGGTCAGATAAGAGTGGTATTCGACTCAAATAGTCTGTTTACAGGGAATGTGAATGAGGTTGAAGCTGTATGCTGAATATCCACAGCACCACATGTGGAAGAAGGCAGAACATTTAGAGAAACCTAGACACATCCCCTAAGGTTTTGCTGCGTTTTTACTTCAGCAAAACCTTACGTGTGTGAACATAGCCTAACAGCTTTTACTTGCTAACTTTTTCCAGATGAGTACTTCTGATGTTGGATGAGAGGGTCTGGTTCGTAATCTCAATCTCTGTTGTAGATCATACTGAAGGTGTTTGATGGGGTTATTGGTCAGTGGTATATGCAAGCAGACAAGTTCTTCTAGACCAATCTTAACAAACCATGCTTTATGGATCTTGATTTGTGCACTATGGGGTAATAATATTGGAACCAAAAAGCCTTCCCCATACTGTTTCCATAAAGTTGGAAGAATGATATTGTTAAAAATGTCTGTATGCTGAAGCATTAAGATTTCCTCTTTGCTGAAAGATTTTATGCTTTATAATTATTAAAAAGAAGTCTGGCAAGTAATAATCTCCCAGATTCATCAGACACACCATTTTTTGTTTGTTTTTTTTTTTTTGTGTCTTCTGGTCTGTTTTTTAGCTGGAGAATTGATCCGTTTTCCAAAAACGGCACCACTCATTCACACTGTGCATTTTTTGCATCCGTTTTTTCTGCTGCATTTTTTTCCCATTTACAAATGTACCCTATGGGAAAAATCTTGGAGAAAGATTCCACTGAAGCTAACATGCATTTACGTTTAAAGGATCACTCCTCCAGGCAAAAAACGGATCAGTCAAATAATTACCAGTCTGAATGGCCAAAAGTGAAAACCCGTTGACTTGGCTGGGAGTTCATTTAAATGATGTTTTATAAAGTGCACTGCAAAAACGGATCACAAAAACTGATACAAAATGCACAGTCTGAATGTAGCCTAAGGCTGGAGTCACATGAGCCTATAACAAATCAGTCCAATTTTCATGCAGAGAAGTAGGACAATTTTTTTTCTCGTTTGTTATCTATATGCTGTCCATTTGCAATCCATTTTTCTCTCAACAGCTATTATTCATTTACAATCATTTACAGGACCATTTAGAATGTCCTATACTACAGAATTGTAATATATCCATAAAAAAAAGGATGCCACTAGGATGGTTAATGTTGCATCCAATTTTTTTTCTCGCACTTATAGATTTGAAAAATTCAGTCTTGTCCAATTGACTCGCTCAATGCAGAGACTGTTTCCTCAGGCCAAATACAGCTGAGAAATAAGTCTCAGATCTGCACGCTTTTTTGAGTGTATAAATGATCCAACCGTCATTTTTTATCGGATCCATTATTTTAGTGCCTGCCCACATTCTATATATACAGTGTTCTGGTGGCTCTACAGCTCCTCTTTCCTGGAATCAAGCAGCAAAAAGTCTCTCTCAGCTCAGGAATTTAACTTTCAAGCGAAATTGGATATAATCTTACATGTTTCACAGGTATAGCCTATCAAAATGACCGCAGAAGAAGATTGGCACTGAAACGTCAGCAAATTTTGGTTGTACCCAATTACTTTGCAGAGAATTACACATGGTGTATTCTCTACCTTTCAGTATACCTGGAACTTCAGAGAACCCCGAGATGTTTATGGACTATCTGTAGATGACTGTGGAAAGTTTTGATGACCTTGCTGAACGCATCCGTGGATTGATTACCAAACAGGACACACATTGCCACAGAGATATTTCTGCTGAGTAGAGTCTAATGTTAAAGGTAAGGACAACTTGACAGTATCACAATCTGATATTTAAATGCTAGCACTATTAGGAATGTTTAGTAATATTTTGTTTTATTCTGTTGCACAGATTCCTCGCTATAGGAGAAACAGTTTCATCATTGCACTTCCAGTTCCGACTTGGTATTTTTACCATCTCTGGAATTGTAAAAGACACCTGTTTGGCTTTGTGGGAAGAAGTACACCAAGAATTCATATATAACTACCATTAATGTCAGCAAACCCACTAGTGATGCTCTGATTTAGGAGGCTCACAGACTCATCAAAAACTCCACACAGATGTAAATACTCCAGCATTGGATTCCTACCCAAAGGCCTTTGGCGCTGCCTAGATAAAAGGGAAGCTTGTTGCGAAGTATCGGGAGTGACAGAGGCCTGGGATAGAGGAAACCCCGATTGTGGCACCTGCGTGTTAGAGGCCTGCAAAAATGCACCAGTGGTGGCAGATGGGATAAAGGTACCTGCGGTGGCAGTCTCTTTGGGGACTGCTACAAGAAGGATGGAAAAGGAAACAGTGGCTCTGGGTTCAGGAATGTTCTTAATGGTTCTGTGAAAAAAGAAAAAAAAAAAAAAAAATTTATAAGTAGGTATTAATTTGTATGACCTGTAGGAGAATAAAACAGGTAAACAGGGCTAAATGTTGTCCTGTAGGAGGAAAACAAAATGTTACATGCTTATACTTTGCTACTACAATATATTGATCTTACCATTATCATGTGGAAGATGGTTTTCAAAAAGCCAAAGCTTGGTAATATTAATTTTTTTTTCCATCCACTGGAACCACTTGGGGCATTCATCTCTTTATAGAAATTCTTCTTGATCCCTAATCAACTGCCACTGTTTGATGACTTTCTCCCCTATAATGATATAAAAAAGTTTGTGATTAACAAAATACTTTACATCCATCCCCTGTAAAGAAAATGTGTGTTATTAAACAAAATACTTTACATAAAAACATGACCGATACTTACGGTACTTATCGCGTATCCTCTCATTGGGGTCCTCCCAGCCATCTAATTGGGCAGCATACACCTTATTGGATTGGTGGATGAGAGTGTCCCCATCTATTGTGCTGTCCACATCCAGCTCTTCTCCCTGGGAAGGCCTGCTGAAGCATTGTGAAGCCTTCAAAAACAGAATAAAAAGTCATTGAAAGGCAATTCTAAACACAACAAGCAGAAACCCTGAAAAAATTAATCTAAAAAGTATTAGAAAAAAGCCAGTATTTTGTACTAAACCAGTGAACATTATGGATTAAAATGTAATGTACTTACACCATGCCAACCACCGCACTGTTCACCCCGACGACCATGGGTGGAGCTTCCATAAGAAAGTCTATGATGGATATCAGCACTCTTAAGAAATTAAACCATAAAAAATGATTACCATACTTTGAATATGTTATGTTGTGTAATGCATGATGACCAGCTATTTACACTCTTCGAGCCCGCAACTGGCATAACACCACCCGGACTCCCTTGCATGGCTCCAGCCTGACTTTCCTGCTCCACCAGTTCCCCTGCTGAGGAACTATGCTTTATAGAGACAAAAGTAAAATATTAGTATGCACATTGTATGTGCAATAAAGAAATCTGTGAAGGTCTACATTTTAGGTGAATGAGGAACTTACCCTCATGTCTTGGAAAGCTGGGCTGCCACTGCTATCTGTACTTTCAGACATGGTGGCTCACTAACAGGCGGATGGTTCAGTAGGACAAGGATGGTTCAGCAGCACAGGGACATTTCAGCAGGACAAGGATGGTTCAGCAGGACACCTTCAGTTTGGAAGGACATGAACGGGTTGCTATCCTTCCAACTGTGAGTGTAAAAACAAAGTACATTAGGGATACACAGTGAGGCCTCACTCACACGTCAGCATCAGTGTCTCATCAGTATTTTTATAGGCCAAAACCAGGCACATCACTAGACACAGCATAAGGTTTTCGCATATACTACATAAACCACTAATGAAAAATACTGATGTGTGAATGAGGCCTGAGGGATACACATTGGTGGCAAAGTGTGAATATACTTACAATCAGGTGAGCAGCAGAAGGATCCACCACCAGATGCA